>WBZZ01000469.1:40000-62500 GCA_019918135.1 Paulinella micropora
AAAAAAATAACTTATCTATCTTTTTCAAAATAAACACTAAGAGACATTAAAATTTTTTCTTAGTTTTTACTGCTGTGCTGAACTTAGTTATCTTTTTTGAAAAAATTAAAATTCCTCCCTATAACTAGTTTGATTAATTAATTTTTTCCATAAATTTTTTACCAGTCTATATATAGAGCGATGATCACCCTCACCAGACTATCTGAAAATTTAGACTACTTTCAATTGAGAAGAATAAGTAATTATTTTCAGTAAGAGATGTCAAACAGATGATTGATGAAAAATTAATGTAATTGAAAAAAGTAAAGAAGGAAAGCTAACCGATGTTTTTCCGTTTGGCAAATACAAAGGAAAAAAAATTCAAGATGTTGCAACTATTGATAAGCTATATCTTGAATGTGTAATGAAACAGCAGTGGTTTGATAAATTTACATACATTAAAAGTGAAGTAAAAAAAAATTTACAATAAAATTAATATTTACTTTATATATATCAATGACTGACCTGAACACCAATACTTGAATGAAATTGAAAAATGGAACATTGACAGCGAAATTAAAAAGCCAACAATTAAATAGACTAAGCCCATTGTTTCTTTCTATGAGCAATACAAGCCAAGGGACTACAACGTGAAAGTAGTTATTCCATTGGAGGCTACACTAGCAAAAATTATAATGGAGGAACCAAGCACACCATTTACGGCGACTGATTTAAAAGAGACCAGTATCACTGAAATCAAAGCAAATGTAGTTGAAGAGATAGCGAATGCTACATGTACAGAAGAAGGATGTATATTAAAGAAAGAAAACAAGCGAAATGAAACTGACATTTTTCTTCAATATGGTAAGTATAAAAAAATGAAAATTGAAGATGTCGCTAAGATTGATAAACCATACCTTGAATATTTAATTTATCAACCTTATTTTAATAACAAAGATGAGGTAAAAAAATATTTGTGATGATATTACATTGTCTTCAGTTTTTTTTCTTTCAGTATCACTTGTCTTTAATAAAATTAGCGATAACATTAACATTTGAACCATTATTGGCAGTTCCAACTGATTTCTGTGTAAAATCAATACATCACTAGGAATCAAATATATATCATAATTTCTAAGATTTATTTGTTGAGTTGATTGAGAATTTACGTAAAGTTTAAAAACTATTGTTCCGTTTGCGATAGCACTCGCCTTTATGTCAGTATCTACAATTGAATACTTAGAATCAACATCTGCAAAACCTGCTCCAGTTAGTGTTCCATTTAATACAATTCTTACTACACACGACTTACTATCTTCATTTGTAATACTTATCAAAGTTTGATAAACATTTGAATAATTTATTAAATTAGCACCGCCCGCATCAAATACCGCTTTGTTTCTTATACTAATAATAGGACTTTCAGTGGTGTTTGCTGCTTTACTTCCTTCCACTTCGTTTGTTATACTTGTGTTTATCCTATTAGTTCCCTCAATGAATAAACCGGCACTCGCTGTTTTAAGAGTTTGTATTCCAGTCGCTGCATCATTTCTCATTACTGCTGTAAATGGTAATGTTGTATTTCGCATGCTTACACCTGTATTAGCATTCACATAGTCAATCATATGAACTAATTGAAATAATCATGTTATGGGATTTTCAATATAAAACTTAATAGCACCAAACCCAAGATACTGAAATTGAATTTGAAATACATTTCCTTTGCTCCAGTCTAAGTCAGGCATAGCCGAAGTTCCATCGCACGGGTCGTCCCAGTCTGCTTGGTCAATATAAACTGTGGCACCTCCTTTACAATGCGCAATATTCATTCCTGTTATATTTTTGTAAAAATAAAATCCATCAACGAGTTTATTTTCTATTCCAATATATGAATAGTAATCTTTTGTATCATTCGTTGTCCATATAGCAGTAAAGCGGGCGAGGACACCTGTTCCAGTTCTATATTTTATTCTCCTTTTACTTACCAGTCTAGCATCTGCCGTAGCATCAGCAGTTGTTTTCAATTCAGCCATATTATTCAAAAATGACACAGACGATTTTGTTTCTGTTTTTGTCCATATCCTAGTATTAATGGTATATGGAAAGATTTCCTGTAAAACTGGTGTTAATTGACTTACTACTGCTTCGCCAAAAGCGGTTTTTGAATTATTTGTTTCAATATCACCATCATATCCGACCCTGATGTTTATAAATTCTCCGTCAGGATTTTCTGCGATTAAGTTTCTCTGGTGGTGCATCTCTTATATATATAAAAAAAAATATTATTTGATCTATTAATTTTTTTTTAGAATTGTGTGATATTTTATAATTGCGTGATATTTTAGAATTGCGCTTCGTGCTGTCGCACTACCACTTATAAAAAAATCACTCGTGATTTTTGCTATAACACTTCGTTTATATTCTAAAACATCGTTTTTTTAAATTTATTGTTTTAAAATAAATCGGTTTTCGATGTTTATGAGCTAGCGAAAATGAGTGTAGTGAATGAAAGCGATGCTCATAAATATCAACTCATCAAAATTTCAATCCCTTAACAAGCACACTACGTTGAAGAACGGCGAATGTGTAATGGTTAAGATTAGTTATGCCAGCACCACTCGCATCATTACCTGTATTTGAAACGAATTCATATCGCCTCTCAGTGTCTAGGCTTAAACCGCTCACCTCATAGCGTCTGTGTCATTATCGCACAGCGGGCGGTTATTGTCCCAAGTATCTACGTGGAACCAGTTGGAATGATAGACATCGCTGTTTAGGATAGCACTTCCCTTCAACTTATCCTTCAAAATCATATAGTCCTCATTTTCCTTTGTGTCAATATCAAACTGCTGGAGACGAGAGCAGTCAAGGGTTGTATAGTATTTTAAAACCTTTATGCCAGATCTGTTGTCGTTATCAAAAGAAGTATTAGCACTCTCAGTGAAATGAAAGGCGGAAGTATAAATACGACGAATTCTTTCACCCTGCGAGCGTTTCATCTTAATAACATAGTTCTGTTGGTTTGTTTGAAGACTTTGCTTCCAAGCGATAGGATACTCAATTTTAAATGGAAAGCCTTCACCTGCAATCTTTTGTTGGACACCGAGGATGACATTTGGGTCAGTCTCAACAGCAAGGAATAGATTTAGGATAGAGACGATAGCACCAGCGGTCGTAGCGGCAGCACCAGTGGAAATAGAACTTACATCAGTGACATAAAATGAAGAGCGGTTGGTTTCAGCCCACACAATCCGCATATCCAAAATTTCATTAAATCCAATAGTCTTATCCAGTTCGAAAATAGTGCCAAACAGCATACCCAAAGGAAACTTAACATTAATAACAGGGGTGGCACCATTGTTAGTTCCACCTTCAAAATATTTAGCCTCCTCAAAAGGAACATTAACCAAACTATAATCCCCCGCAGTGCTATCGGCGAGAGCGGTATCATTATTACGGCGGGCATTAACAAGTGACACTGTGTAATATCATTGAACTGCAGCGACCAATCCTGCAGTATTGCCTGCAGCAGTAATTGCCGCTCTTTCCGCTACGGTTCCAAATTCAACTTTTCCAGCATTACACTTTTGAAGCATAGCACCGCTACCCACACCAGCACCATAGTTTTCAAGTGCCATAAATTTTTCATGTTTAATCTCGGGTTTCCAAATCATCTTAGTGTAATTACCCACATGTTGAAGATTACACAGATACTGCCCGCTTCGGCTTCGCAATTCAATAGTTTTAATCATAGACAGACAATCCATATAGATACGATTGTAGCGACCAGCACCACCTGCAGCAGACGGAGTGTAAGTAAATCGCAACACACTCCTCGCAAGGTTCAAAGGACGAGTAGGAATTTCAAAGGTGTTTTCCATACCACCAGCAGTAGTAAGTGCGACAGGTTGCGAGCCTTCACGAGTGGTAAGTTTAGTTAATTCGTACTTACCAGTGAGCAGTTCCTTAGTCTGATGGACTAGTTCTCCTCCGTATTGGACAGGCATTTTTTGTTTTGTTTTTGAAGTAGTGTAAATTAACTAATTCACCAGAATATATAATAGTATAGAAAAAAATAAATAATTCTAAAATTGCCCTACCGCGATTTCAACAAATTGAAGAATGAATTAAATAAACTAAAATAATTAGTTTCACGATAAACAAGTAATGTCATAACGACTCCCAAACCATTAAGATTAATCGCTTGGTCATTTTCGTCCGTCAAGTAAAACCTAAACACATTGTTTGAATTAGCGGACAATGTTTTACCATACTCAGACCCGCTTCCATCATAGATAACAGACCCAAAAGGAATTTCGTTGGTTGTGTATATTTCTTGAAGCACATGATTATCACCTTCATTCACCAAATCAGTTGAAGATACAGAGTTTTTTCACCAGTTAAAATAATTACATTTGGCGATTTAATAAAATCATTAGCGAAGAAATATGTTGAGTTTCTATCAAACCCCATTACCTCGTGAATACGGGTATCACCATCAAATATAAACCGCGGTTGAATACCTCCGTTATTTGAAACACTGAATGTTAATTTGCCATCCTCCGCTTCTGTGTTTGTATTGTTGCTTGAGACAACATAAGTATAGTCATTTGGACTTTCCGTCGTCAGTACCTCGGCCAGTTTATTTTTTAAATTGTTCATTGTCTAGTTTCCCTCAGGTATCGTAATTAAAGCCTCATACCCGTCTTCGGATAATGTAAAAGTATTATATGGTGAAGCCACAGAGTAATACGATTTCGGCACAT
The DNA here is from genome assembly GCA_019918135.1 of Paulinella micropora. Taxonomy (NCBI): domain Eukaryota; phylum Cercozoa; class Imbricatea; order Euglyphida; family Paulinellidae; genus Paulinella; species Paulinella micropora. The sequence goes on from WBZZ01000469.1 coordinate 44,746, forward strand.
AAATATGAAGAATTTTACAATGTGTGGGATTGTCTAGTCCCTTCATATTAACTTCGTGTGTAAAGTCGCTGTCTGTGCCAGTTATCATATTTTTACTATTTATGTAATAGATACCAGAACTTCTTCCTCCCTTGTAGTCCATGATATTTAGAATCGCGCTTCGTGCTCCGCACTCTCGCTTATAAAAAAATCACTTGTGATTTTTGCTATAACACTTCGTTTATATTCTAAACATCGTTTTTTCTTTTTCAAAAAATTAATGCTTATTGTAATCCTTAAAAGTGCGTAGCCCCCGATGTTTGTTGAAGACATAGTCTGAAACAAATATCAAATATATGTATCAAAATTACCATAACCATTCTGTGCTTTTAATTTTTCCGCTTCTTCTTCTTTTAGGTCTGTGAAACCACTGGCGAATTTAAACCTTACACCTTTTGAACGAAGGAGCATAGCAAACCATCCACATGTGTCTGAAGTATCACTCTGCTCTTTTACCTTATTTACTTTCATTAATAAATAACTATCTGGATGACTTCGGTCAATTAGTTGTTTCATTTGTTGTTGAAAGTCTTCAGTAGGTTCATAAAGTGCTAGCGGGTCATACACTTCCACGGACCTGTCTTTGTCTAGACTTATCCATACTGCTATCCAATGAGACCCTTTTTGATTATGAGTATCTAAGTTCATAATAAATCAGTATCGCTTTCTGCTTCCGGGCTTCAACTTGTAGATTTCATCACTGGCTATCGCTCCGAGATACCATCCATATTTTTTCATTATGTCATCTATTTCGTTAGTCATTAGTCCACGACCCTCGCCCTGCTGTTGCTCGTCTGTCTGTGGTTGCTCTGGCTGTGGCTCCTCTGGCTGTGGCTCCTCTGGCTGTGGCTCCTCTGGCTGTGGCTCCGCAAAACTTATGCTCGGGGGTGGTGCTACATCTGTTGGTTGTGTCTCCGCTGGTTGTGGATTTGTCATTTCAAATATAAGTTGTTTAGCATCTGTTGAAGTTTCAAAAAGTGGTTGGTCTATTGGTGATAGAGTGCTATTTACAGGACTTTTTTTTTCTTCATTCTTTTTGCTTTTATTTTTAGCAATCATTTTTGTTGTAAATTGTTCTAGTTTATTCCATCCATCTTCTGCAGATGATATGTTTTCAGTGATTTTTTGTGTGTATAACCATCTCTTTAAACTAGTGGCGTAGTCGTTTGAACCTTTGTTTTTTATGATAGGGATATTAATGCCTGCTTTTTGAAGGTGGTTTATTATTATATGATTTTTCATTTTTTTGGTACTACGCCGATTTAATCTCGTTTTCTCAGAGAACATTTCATCAATAATTCTTCGTCTCGTTTCTTCTTCCAAATCTTTTGCTTGTTTATTTACTTTGTCAGTTATATCAGTTATTTTTGGGGAAGATGTAGTTGCTGTTTTCTTTGGTTTATTTATCGTTGAAGGGGGATTTGGTTTCGCTATAATCGGCGGTGCAGCTTGTGGTTAATAACCCCTGTCTATGTATTTGTTCAGCATTTAGTTCTTGAATAAGTCGTTGTTCCTTCTTCTGTTCCCTATCCTTTTCTCCCTGTCTTTCCTTAATCTCCGCCAGTTCTCTTTTATGTTCCCTATCCATTATATCTTGTCTTTCCTTAGCATCGGCTATGTCTTTCTTTCTTGACTCTTCTTTTCCTCGTCTAAATCCTCCCGTGCTGTCTTTTCTTTTTTCTCTATAGCCTCAATACCCTCATACTTTTCCTTTCTGAGTTTGTCTAAGTGGTCTTGAATTGCTGTTCTTGTATTCTGCTCAATCTCAGACAGGCTCTGGACTTTTCTTAAGTCTTCCTTCTTTGTTTTTTTCTTTGCTTTTGGTCTGCTTAAGTATTCATAAAAAGTTTAACAATTTGAAGTGTGCTCATATCATTTGTTTTCTTGCCAAAATTAAGATAATATTGTTTACCCTTCTGGATAATATACGGCCTCCCGCTTTTATTTCTATAAACCCGCGGTGGACAGACTTTTGCCCTTTTCACATTTTTAGTCTTAGCGACCATTGTATATTAACAAAAAATATTTTCAATTCGTTTATATCAAAAATATCATTAAAACTTCAAAGCCCCACGACCGCTCTGCCTACCATACCCAAGTTTTGCAGCGGTAGTCCCGATACGAGACGCATATGGAACCCCGACATCGCCAAGTGCATTCGCAGTCTTTGAAATAATCTTGTTATCTCGAAGGAACTTATTCACAGCCATCGCGGTTTTACCTACCTTGGCCCAGTTAATTTTACCGCCAGCCTGTCCCTTGCCTCCTTGCTTCTTCTTACGACCAGTCTTCTTTTTGCCTCCAGCCATTGTGCTTGAGTATAAAGAATTCTGGTTTTGGTTTCCGTCTGGTCGTTCGTATAATGAATAAACTTAACATTCATTTTGGTCGGTGTGAATGACATTTGAATATTTTTATTAAATGTTTTGCTTCCAACAAAATCATTGCTCAGAAAAATAATCCGCTGATATTTATATTTAGTAGCCATGATTATATTACTGATGATAAACTTTTTAATAACAAAATATTTTCGCGAACTGCCTGCGACTTTTACTCGCGGGTAAGCGAAAAAAAGAATGAGAGTTGTGCTTATTGTATAAAGCAAGGAATAGAAACTAAATTTAAATGTGTGTATAAGCCTATGAGTGATTGGTGTGTTAGTTTTGATGAAGCCATTCCTTTAATTTGCTCAAATGATGCTATGTGGTATGAAATTCAAGTATGATTGATAATAAAAAAAAATGTAGGACTGGCTTTATAGCACAAGAATTAGAAGAAATACTAACAGAAATGAATATGCTAGATTTTGGCGGTCTTATAAAAGAAACAATTATGGTTCCGTGTCCAAAGCAAAGAAAAGAATGCGAATTGAAAGGTGTGAGTGTTAATCCAGAAGATGTTAAATGTGTTGATAGTGGTGATGTCGGTTATGGTATAGGTTATTCCGAGTTTATCGCCCCATTAATTAAAGCGGTTCAACAATTATCAGAAAAGTTAGTTAATTTAGAAAAAGAAAATAAAACTTTACTTAATATATTACAAGACCAAGCAAATAAATTAGCAGAAATCAGAGCAGTCGTTTTTTCAAATGTCAAACAATAATACAACTAGACTTCACAGACCTCCACCTATTCATATGTAAATTGGATGGATTTAGTGCGGTGGCACACGGAACTTAACGAGTTCTGATTATTTTTTAGTAATTTTTTTTTTGTTGTAGAGATCTAAATCAGATGATTGGCTTGCCATATTCAACTCAAAAATTAAATTTGAATTTGAAATATACGTAACGGTAATATTTTTGACTATTTTATAATGTAATACTAAAATGTGATTTTTAAATTTTTTTGATCAGGAAAGTATGGTGCGCAACCCTACACTTGTTAAGCTTTTATTTAGTGAAAACCACATGATTTTATCTGTTGTAATTACTTAGTTCTGCGTACCACCCGGCAAGACGTTCTGACCATGTTTTTCAGTAAAAAATGCAATGAAATTCCCCGGCTTCCACGGTGCGTCCTGGCCCGGCCAACCTAGGAAAAAAGCACAGAGGGGAGGGTTCCCTGAGTGCATCAGATATCTCTTAGCACAAGACATATCATAGCTATCTAAGTATATACATAGTAACTTTGAGTGTTTTTCATCACTTGTATAAAATATCTTTTGATACTTTTACTTGTAGGCTACAAACTAGCTAGTAGAAAATCAGCTATTTTTTCCTTGTCGAAACATGAAAATCTATATTTTGTAGCTTAAGTATTATTTCTTGCACAGATGAATAGGTGAATCGTTTTGTATTATCATTAAACGTATTTCTCCAACTTTGTGTTATTTGTAAATGTCTGTGGAAGGCAAAAACTCAAAATCACAAAACCAGCATTTTTATGGTTTTGGGGACATATACATTTTAGTATTCATCAGTTTTAAGAATTTTAAGTATTGGAATCGTCTTTCACAACCATAAAATAAAGCTCCACCAAAGGATTTTTGTTCATTTTGCCTAGAAGCTACAAACCAAAAAGTGGGTTTTCACAACTTCACGTGTCTGACCTACACATGCCTGTACATTTTTTTCCTGGACCTTTCTCCTCCAGTTTTTTTAGTGTAATCATGTCTCCCTGACATATACTTACGATAGATACAAAAATATTGAAAAAGGGATGTGTCTGCTTCATTCCTGGAGGCAGGTAAGTCCAAGATGTCGGAATGTCAAAAAAGTTTTGACCAGTTTTCTTCTAGGTTTCATGTATTTTTTAGCTCCCCTTCCCCCAGAATTCAAGCTATAGTGTATTTGAACCCCCCCCCCCCCCAACTCGTTTATGAGCTATAGGAGCAGTAATTCCTTTCATAATAGATTTTTGTTTGCTTTTTTATTTGCCCTTGAGGGACTGTTTTCCAGCCGACACTGTGTTTCTCAGAGATATTGAAAATTTTCCGAAATTCGATTAAATTATTTGTTAAGACGTATTGTACAACGTTTCATAGTTCAAAATCTAATAAAATAACAACCAAAGACAGATTCTTTAATCATAATCGTGGTTGCAAACCATTTTTTTACCACATTGAATCAGCAAAAAAATGACGGCCCGACCTGTCTTTTTCCGAATTTTTTTCCACACGTAATGGTGCTTTTTTACACAACTTCAATTACAGATTTCTCAAAAACTATTAAAAATAAGGATATGCTCACCATAGTGAAATATTTCAAGAAATATATGAGGAATCCTATGCGCAAATAATCAATTCAAAAAAGTCAAACCCTTCACTAAGGAACTTTCCCTTATGTTGAATTTACATATGTATGGATATGGATGGCGAACTAACTCCAGAATTCAAGTCTCGTGTTCTTGAAGTAGAACTAAAGACTGAGGAAAAAAAAGTAGAGCACGAATTGGAAGATAACTGGAATTGTTGTTGTATAAAAAACAGACCGACCGACAGCCGACTTATTAAATACTTATTTCAAATGGGTATCATTATTGCCATTATAACCCTTTGTATCGTAAGGCTATCTAAAAAGAACTTGCCGTGCGAGGTTGCTAATACTTATGTTGGTATTTTGACCTTACTCATAGGAATTTGCCTTCCATCGCCTTCTAGTTCAAAGAAATGAACATTCGATAGCAGACTGGATTTAACTTATTAATAAAATCTAAGCCTAAGCATTCCTTTATATTTTCTTTTTTTCTCCTGTCTGAATATTGAATTGGATTAGACAATACCCATAATTGTCCATCACTTGCTTTCAAAGACATTAAAGCAGTATTTGAACTATTCTCCCATATGAACCCACTCGTTGAAGAATTATTCACTCTAAATCTAATAGCATAAGAAGTTAATCCTCCGCCTACTCCTGCTGGTGCTGTTCCTCCATTTAATGCTTTATTTGCTCCAGACTGAGACATATAAATCCCCCATGCTGAATCACCAGTATCCCAAATAAATATTCCTCTCGCATTCGTCCCGTCTGTTTGTCCTTGAATTCCTATTTTCGCTCCATTAGTAGTTGTGGTCGTTAGCAACCCAGAGTATGTAATCCCCGCATTTGCAGTTATTAATCCTTTTGTCCATAAAGTTCCGTTTGCGCCATTCAATGACATTAATAGTTGCTCCCCTGAATTCTCCCATATAAAACCCATCGTAGCATCATTAGCAGTTCTAAAACGAAAACTATATGAACTAAAATCATTTCTTAAAACAGCCAAACCATTTGCCAAACTTCTATATATATATATACTTCAAAACTATATGAACTAAAATCATTTCCTAAAACAGCCAAACCATTTGCCAAACTTCTAGTGTTTCCACCTCCGCCAGATGCCGCATAAATTTCCCAACTTGTATTGGTGGTATCCCATAGAAATATTCCTTTTGCATTTGTTCCGTCTGTTAGCCCCTGAATTCCTATTTTTGCCCCACTGGCATTCGTTACTGACGTTAGTGTGCCAGTGTATGTAATTCCCGCATTCGCAGTTAGTAATCTTGCTGTGCTTATATTCATCGCCTCAGACCATGTTATATTGCTTCCTGCTGCTATTCCTGATTTATAGTTAAAAGCAAGTTTGTTTGAGTTTTTGTATATTTGAAAGTTTGAGCCAAGGAGGCTTGATTTCCAGTTTGCGCCGTCATAATAAGCATAAAAACTTAAGCCTATATTGTCGTGTGCCCAGTTCAATAATTGAAATGTTGGATAAGCATCCGCCGTTGTTATTGCTTGTAAGTGTGCCCCTCCGATATTTGAAGCCGTCCCGTATAATTCTAAGGCCCCTGTCGCCCCATTTGCTGATTTCGTTGTATTGCCTATGATTATTGGCTTACCTGATGGTGTTGTTATTTTGTCGCTCGTTGTTAATGTTGTCGTAGTCATTCCTGCGGTTGAAGTAATTGTTCCAGCACTTGTTATGTTGTTTGAGTTCATATCCAAAGCACCATAAAATCGCATACCCCCCGCATTGTTAAAACGGACAATGTCAGACGAAGCACTTTTATTATCTATTTGAAATATAAAGTCCCGCCCCTTTTACATCAAATGCTACATTCGTGAATACATAACCTCTTTGGTCTGCGGTTCCACTTGTAGCGGTATTTAGAGTAAATAAGAAATATTGATAATCACCTGATGTCTGTGAAAAGAATATATCTCCTCCATTTTGGTTTAATATCCTCGCCCCATTATATGTAATATTTCCACCATTAATGATTTCTTGATTATTAAAATCAGCCGTTTGTGTTAAAGTTAGATATTTTATTACGGTGCTCGTCCCGTTGAATGTTTTGCTTCCTGTTATTGTTTGGTCTCCTGTTAGTTTCACACAATTGTCATCCAGATATTGTCTATTTACCGCTTCATTCGCATTTTCTGGTGCTCCAAGATTAACAATCCGACTACTATTACAATCTAATCCAGTAGCATTAAACCACGAAACAGTCGTCCCATCAATAATAAAACTTATTTTTTTCGCAGAAATTTCAAAGTTGTAATATGTTGCAGTTTTCATATCCAAACTAGCAATTGACCCGATATTACTTGTAGACTTGAAAACGATGAATGTGCCTTTTGTTGTTGAATTGATTGAATTTCCATTTATTTCAACACCACTACTATATGTCTTAATTCCTGATATGGTTTGGTTTCCTGAGGTTTTACCTGCCGAAGTATCAAGAACAGAAACATCCACACCATCAACAAGATTTACATTTGTTATGCTTTGGTTTCCCATATTTAGCCCTCCTGTCATACTAGCAGTGCCGTCTAATCTAAGAAAGGGTGATGCCATGTTTCTCCATTGTCCTGTGCTATAAATGAGTAGTTGATTATCTGATGCTGTTGTTATAATCACATCGCTATGTGTATCAATACTTCCACTCGCCGACACTTTCGCCGTGTTCGTATCGTGCTCTGATAGCCAAGTTGTGATAGACCTACCATTTAGTTGATTTACATTTGTTATGCTTTGGCTTTTCATATCAAGACCCGCACTCGCATTTATTATACTGCTAAATGTTTTAATTCCTCCTATGGTTTGGTCTCCTGTTAGTTTGACCACCGAACCATCAACTGCGAGATTTGCGAGATTGATTCCATTATATGTAGAAGCCCCTGAAATAGCAAAACCGCCCATATTTAGTCCTACCGTCATACTGGCTGTCCGTCTAATCTAAGAAAGGGTGGTGTGGTGTTTCTCCATTGTCCTGTGCTATACATAAGCAGTTGGTTATCTGCTGGGAAGCCTGATATTGTCACATCGCTGTGGCTATCTATACTTCCACCTGCTGAGACTTTATTATTATTATCATTGTGCTCAAATATCCATTCATCAACATCTTTTGTATTTAGCAAATTTACTCCTGTTATATTCAAATATCCGCCCATACTAATATTGCCGAATTCATCAACATTTATCGGAAAGGTTTTATTTACCCAGTTTATTGAATTATATGTTAGATAACTATTAGTGGCTATTGGTGTGGTTATGACTACATCAGAAAGTGTGTCAATTGAACCGAGGGCGGTATTCCTCCATTTACCATCTACATCATTATATGTTAAGTATTGACCGACCACTGGTGCAGATATGTTTGTATCTATCAAATTGTATAAACTGGTTTGGTACGGATTGGAAGTATTGCTTCTGTGTTGAGTTGAGGCTTTGACTTCGTCGTTGTCCCTCACTCGTTGCTCTGTATAGTATAATTTTTTTCCTTATTTGATATCCGTCGTTGATTTTAAAGCGAGCCGTGTATCAAATCGCGCATCAGTATAATAAAGATTTATTGGGTCGGAATCTTCTGGCACTCTGTCTGTATTCAGACCAACTATGTTCGTGTTCGTTAAGTCTAAGTTTGCTATTGATAGGCTGTCTGTCACGATTTCTGACAAGCCGAGTAATGATTTATATTGCGTCATTGTTTGTATATAAAAAATCGCTCGCGATTTTGCTATATAACACAAATTTTCAATTTGTTTGTATATTAATTATTTTTAATTTTTTAATTTTTGTTAAATTATACTAACAAAAAAATACAATTATTTTGTGTAATATCATTCGTCGGTAAACAATGCCGTCAAAAGAGGCTTCAAAAGAAAACTGGAAGAAAGCAGTTCAAGCAAACAGAGCAAATGCTGAACGTAGAAAGGACGAGTGGGCACGTGAAATGCTTCGTAAAAAAGGAGAATTAAAAGAAGCATCAGTGGAAGAACTTATTGAGACAGATGCTGAAGTTGGTGTTGCGAAAGAAATATTTAAAAATCCTGAGATTGAAGATGAATCAAGCGAAAGCGATAGCGAAATTGATATGTCTGAGGTTATTGCAAATCATATGCTTAGAAGATAAAAAGGAATGCTAAAAAGCCCAAAAAGAAAACCGCAAAGAAAGCACCACAGCCCAAGAAGCCTGAGAATTACAGCGAAGAAGAAGAAGAAGAAGAAAGTGAGAGTGAAGAAATCGAAGATTATGAAACAACAGGCGTAAAACAGAGAGGCGGTAAAAAACGAAGTGAAAAAATATCAGTTCATGTATATAACAATACACCAAAGAATAAAGAAAAAAGTAAGGAAGCAGAAAAGATATTTTTGAAATTCTAAAATATCAATGGATCACAAACACACAACTAGTAATATTAATGCACAGGATAAGAAGGATACACAACTACAAGATACTCCGCGAGGCGAACCAACAGAGGAAGAACGGACAAGCAGTGCTCAAGAATTATTTCATCAGGCTAAGCCTAGGACTAGAGGGACTACAATATGGGCTGATAAGGTATTAGATATGGTTAATATTGATTTAATGGATATGAGTAAGGTTGCTACAAAAAGTAAAAATTATAATTTTGCCCTTATTTGGATTGATCTTCATAGTCGTTATGCTTATGCGATACCTATAAAAAATAAATTTTCAACCACCGTTTTAGATGCTCTCAAGAAATTAACAAAGCCTAAAGCATACATATCGGACAATGGTGGGGAGTTTAAAGGTGCTGTTGGTGAGTGGATGAGAAATAATGGTATTGAACAATTTATGGTTGAAGTAGGCAATCATAATTCGTAAGGTATTGTTGATAGATTTGTTAGAACACTAAGAGAAAGATTACACATATTATGGGCTTTTAATCGTAATTTTGATTGGATAAGTTATATTGAAGATGTTGTTTATTATTATAACAAGAAAGAACATTCAGCGATTAAGGCGGCACCTATTGATGTATTTAAAGGAAATGATATTAGCCAACAACATAGATATGTTGATAAATATTTATTTGGTTTCAAAGAGGGAGACAGAGTTAGAAAATTAAACAAGAAACACATTCTAGAAAAGGGAGGAAAGACATGGAGCAAGCAAATCTACACCGTCAAAGCCCGTAAGGGATACCGGATTGTATTAACAAATGATGATATAGTGCCACCGCGACATTTATTAAAGACAGATGCAACTAACGAACCGGAAGAGACAGATATTAATAAAGAACTAAAGCAACTAACTAAAGAAAAACAAACAAAGCATTTACTTAAACGAGAGGAGATAGACCCTGCCAACATCAGAACTTCTTCCCGACAAAGGAAGAAAAAAGAAATAATGGACTTGTAGTAATATTATTTCTTGAAGTGATAGGTGGCAAACTTTGAATACACAGGGACCTTAGTGTGTATGTAGTACCCCTTTACCGCCGACCAAGAATGAAACACGCGGATAACATTCTTAGAATCGATGGTGACAAAATAAACTTTTGCCTCAGGCTCCAGGGCTCTTCATGAATTTCGCCTCAACCCTGTTATTCCCTGGCTTGATGAAAACAAGGTCTGGTGTCTTGTTATCGTTGATAAACTCGACGAAACACTTACTTTCTTCACGATGCTTTAGTGGGGACAGCACCTGGGCTTCGTATAGTTGTATTGCATTTAAAGCATTTGAAACAGCACCAACATCCTCCTCTTCGTCTTCGTGAAGTGGTCGCTGAAGGTGTCTCAGCTGGCTGATTGTCTGGCTTCTTCTTTGGAGGCATAGCACCTGCCCCACACCAAAAAGCACAAAAAAACATGTGTGGGCAGTGCCTTGAAGCAGTTTTTTGTATTTCGTAAATAAATAGGAGATAAATATTTTTTTTGAAATAGTCAAATAATAAGTGTGCTTTTATGTTGTAGTGAAATGTGCGTCGTGTTCATTGATGAGAAGTGAGCAGGTAGGCAGACAGCACAGATCACACAACCATTTTTTTACTCCACTCTTGCTTCACTAACATACAATTTATATTTAACTATCACTTCATCAAATGTATCACCTTTTTCAATTAAATTACGTGCGAAATTTTCCTCTTGGCGAGACATTGGAAATTTATTTTTTTCTAACCACTTTTCCAAAAATGCTATTTCTTTCTTAGTCTCTTTTTCTTTTCTAAGTCTCTGCCTCTTAACTTTTCTCTCTTCTTCCATTCGTCTTTTGTCTTCTTTTAGTTCCTCACCTCTCTGATTAAGTGCATCCAGTCTTGATTCAACATCGTAAAGTTCTCGTTTCAATAATCTTATTTTTTTGGACAAGTTTTTTTTCTTAGTTTCCAAATATATTTTGTCAGAAATAATTTGTTTGTTGCTCTTGTCAGAATAATAATCAATCCAATTATTTTCTTCTCTTTCTATTTCTAACTCACTTTCGCTTGACATTTCAGCCTCTTTGGCTTCATAATCAATAAATTCGCTCATCTCTTCAAGAAGAACTGCGAGAAAGTAGGCCAAAACTGCGAAAACGTAGAAATGTTTCTGTGCTTTCGCATTTTCTCAGAAAAACCATGTGATGACATTGTGCATTGACTGAGGAAAAAAACACGACACAAAAAATTTATTTGTCCTCTGTCATGGTCAGGGGTGGTGTAATTAGTAAGTTGGTGACGTTGTCCGATCATTGTCGGCGGTTCAACTCACCGCTTGCTCTTGAACCATTCCTTTCCAGATGCCTTTTTTTTTCTTCTTTTTTTTTTCTCTTTTTTTGTAAATTCCTTTTTTTTTGCTCAATAGCCGTATGGTAATGTTGTAATCTGGTTTTCTTTTAGTGGCTGTATTACTCTTTTTGTGTAAGTAAATGAAAATATCTTTTGTATGTGCTCAGACGAAATTGTTTTAGTCTTTTTGTTTCTCGTTATTTTGCTGTTAGTGTGTATGGTTAAATTTCCAGCCTCTGCCACATTCTTTGCTATACACTTTTCACCTTTTGTTTCAAGTAAGTCATCTAATTCTTCATATGCCTTCTTAGATAGTTCAGTCTCTTGTACTTGTAATCCGTTGCTTATAATACTAAACATATTAACCAAGTTCAATTTCTTACAAGTCTCGTAATTCATTGAGAAGCCCTTTAATTTCATTTTCGTAGTTCCGTCATCTAGTATGTAGCCGTAGGATTTAGGACCTGCTCCAACAAATGTGGTTATCTTTCTGCTTACCTTTGTCTTTTTGTCTATCAATTCGTCTGTCCATTGCCCCAGTAAATCTCCTGTTGGTATTGTTGTCTGTCCTTCTTTTTCATCTACTGAATAAATAACACTATCTGTGTCGTGGTATAATACTCTATTACCTAATCTGTCCATCATATCATACAATCTCATCTGTGCGTGTGCTGTAGTAAATAGTGCTACACAGATATTTGTATTGTATGGATCTGATACTTTTTCTGGGTGTAGGTTGTAAGATAGTTCTAAGCATTCTTTGTTTATCACATTGATTGATACTTCATTTATCTTTTTGTCGTTTAGTATTTTGTATAGGTCTGCTTCACTCCTTACTATTTTTGTTTGTGTCTTGTTGTTTTGTTGTCCAAATTTTCCCCATAGTGAGTTTAGACAGAGTTTTGCCACAGCCCTTCTACCTTCATTCTTTTCAATCTTGCTTTTGTCTAATTTAATTTTCATCTTTTCTTCATAGTCCTTAATGTAGTTGTCTTTGTCTTCTTCTGTTATGACATTTGAAAGATAGCCACTTGATTCCTGTTTCACTCTTAGAAATGTCTTAATATATTCTTTGAATAGTTCAGTTGTCTGCTCATTCCATAGCCATAATTCGTAAGTTTTAATAAGTCTGTAGCCTTTTTGGATTGCTGTAAATAAGTGGTGTTGCCCATGTGCCTGTCAGTATTCTGTCCTCATCAGTGTGCTGACATTTGTCCTGTAAGCCTTCCTTGCCACATTTATTACATAGATAATACATCATCTTTCCTCTATCTTGACATGGAAGGACAGGGTGAAGTCCTCTAGGTGGCAGTAGTTTTATTTTTGCTATGCCAAATGCTGTTTTATTATTCAACATATCATATGCTTCTTTTCCTCTTATTGCTTTGTGGTGTTTCACAGGATAGGGGTCATAGTACATAACCGTCGGATAGAGAGAGCGCACATCTATATACTTAGCATACTGATACTCACTCATTGACTTCCAGTATAGAGACAGAGCATTCACTCTTCCACCAAACATAGCATGTCGTGGATTGATTGTTTCTTGCTCCATTAATGTCTCTTCTATTGTGCCTTTGAATTCTTCCTTTGTTCTTATCCTATTCCATTGACACCCCTATATTGTTATTAATTGACTAACTTCAGGATGCTGACTTATTAAAGTTTCTCGTAGTTTAGTTTCCTTGTATAGTTGCCTAAATGTTTTATTAACAGACCTTTCTCTATTCAGTTCATTTCCATTAAAGCACTCAGGACACCCGTGCCAATAACAACCATGGAACTCATATGCCGTTTTTGTTTTCTCGTCATATCCATCTAAGTAGGCTGTCACACCTTTCGGTAAGTTTAGTATTTTTTCTTTACCATTTAGACCGTGTTGAATTTTGGCATTGTCCTTTTTTTTCTCTGTATGCTAACCATTCCACACACATACGACTTGTTTTTGCTTTATCTGTTCTGTTTGTCGGTATGACTGCTATGCTGTCCTCAGGCATGTAGTTTGCTTTGAATAGTGCCATACACGTAGAGGCAATTGTTGTGTATTGAAATGGATCAATACCAAACTCCATAAATTGCTTCCTAAACTCAATACACCCGCCTTAGTATATCTACATCACTATGACAATATTCAATCATTTCTTTATTGAAATCAAATACTTTGCTTTTTTGCTCGTCATACCATTTTAGAAAATCCTCTCTTTTCTTCTTTGAGAATGAGTTATAACCATAATCATCTTTGTCTGGCATTTTCCCTATGTATGTTTGGTTGTCTGTTTTATTGAAAAAGTGAGGAAAATATCCTTTCTTAATTCTGTAAGTCCGAATGTATCAGGAACTTCAGATAAAAGCATAGTAAGGAAAGATAGACTATCTATAAATCTAATCTGTTCTTTTCCATTACCAATAAACATCATCATTATTTTTCCACCTTCATAGATTACAAATGGAGTTATGCCTTTTTCAATTAACCATTTCAGCACAAATTGACAATCATACCCCCGCACATCATGTGCTATGAATGTATAGCCCTTATGTTTCACACCCAACGCCCACTAACAGAATTTTTCAATGTTTTTATGTATGATTGGTGTGCTGTCGGAGGGTAAGAGATTTTCAGATGGAAAATAGTTTCGTTCGGAGAACGCCCCCTACCATACCCCCACCTTGTTTGCCAAGGGTTTGGAAAGGGGCGGGGCCCCTTCCATCGAAATATTGACTTTCTGAATGATTGATAATGTGAATTCCTGTCTCTTGATTTGCTTCAAAATCAAAGAATACCTATTTTGTTGATGGTGCGTGTATGACTTTTTTCTTTATCTCACATTGGTGCCATAAAGGTTTTAGTTCTTTGCAGTTCCTACATTTTTCATATCCGCATTTATGTTCTCCTTTGTATGTCTTAGCACACGTGACACAGTTCTTCTTTACATCACACAACTCATTTTGTTTATGATTGTTGAAACATTCATCATTAGGAAACTTTCTATTACACGCATTGCACGTTTTCCATTTTGAAATATTGTCATATCCTTTACATCCTTCGGTTAGACATATATTACATTTGAATTCACATGCGTGTTTATGTTCGTATCCCTTCATACATTTCTCGCAAAAGTTTCGTTTTGATAAGAATGCTTTCATACTTGTTATGGTGTCGTAATGGTTCATTGTTTTTAGCATGTATATATATTTTTTGTCTTTCATCTCAGTCTTATATACGATTTTGTCTGGATATTCAACAATAACAATGTTGTAGTCTATATGTCTAGCAAACTCACCAATTTCGGAAAGCCCGCACAAATCTTTCATGACACCAGCCTCCTCATGTAGTTTGTTCGCCAGTTCGTCTTGGATTCTGCGTCCGTCCTTGATTTGTGAATACTTTTGATGCTTTTCTATTTTTGCCTTTGCTACAACTATTGTCCTTGCCAAACATATGTTGTCATCATTGTTTATTCGTATTACACCTTTCTTTTTATACATGTCTGTTTCTGTTATTGCCTTCAATCTTGCTCCTCCTTCTGGCGTCCTTACACCCACAAAATTGAAATCAATAAGTTCCATTGTTGCTCCTTCTTCGTCCATATAGTTTTCGTCGTTTGATTGCAGTATAGATTCTAATCTAGTCAGTATATCTTCTAAATTGAAATCTTTTACTTTTATTAATTTTTGGTTTTGAACATTCCAAGTTGAAGGAATAGCACTAATACGTATTTGTATTAAGTCATTGTCTTTGTAAAGTGTTTTAAAGTCTTCAATTATAGATCCGATCATGCCGATGATACCCTCTAATGGAAACTTTTTCACTTTTTGAGACATTGATTTACTTAATTTTATAGTATATACAGATTGACCCACAGGTAGTTTGTGTTCAGTGTCCCTCCTTATCAGTTTATAGCCATTGAAGTCTATTACTTGTGGCTCTACATATTTTCGTTCCCTTTGTTTTCGCTCAGGTTCAGAATAAAACCTTTCAGGGTCTGATAGTGCTCCCCTTGTTGTTGTTATGTCGTAAAACCTACTACCATTAGGTTTTTTCACATGCAACTTGTTTTGCCTTATTTGGAATGTTATATTTGCCTCTCTGAGTTTGTCTAGGTTCCATGTGTGCCCGCCATAGTCAATGGTGTTCGACATATATTGATTGGAATATAATTTTTCCAAAAAATACTTTTTATTTATATATAAAAAAATAAGTATATATAAAATATTATATTATCTTTAATATGAAATTAATTTTTTTTCAGGTCTCAATTTGGCCGACAATACTCTGGAGCCTAATAAGGTCAGCCTTGATTTTTCTCTTTTCTCTTTTGATTTTCTCAGTATGTCTGCCTTGTTTTTTTGATAATATTCTTTTGCTCTCATAAGTGCTTTCTCTTTATTTCTTCTCTGATATTCTCTCATGCGTTCAGCGTGCTTCGCCCTTGCCTCCTCTGCAGTATATGTAGGTTTTCTACCCATTTAATATATATATAATATAATTTTTATTTATTTAAATAGAAAATAATCAAACTCGCAATAGGGAGGACTTTAAATTTTTTCAAAAAAGATAACTAAGTTCAGCACAGCAGTAAAAACTAAGAAACAGGTTTTAATGTCTCTCAGTGTTTATTTGGAAAAAGATAGATAAGTTATCTTTTTTTAGAGTTTGAAAGAAATTCAAATATAGACTATTTAAGGCTTAATGATTGTTATATTGAATTTGGATAAAATTATGTATATTTTTATTGAAATTAATAGTAAGACTAATTTATATAAAAATAACCTTATTTTATAAAAAAGATAACTGTGCTATAGTGGTACCTATAGCAGTGCAACAGTGGGCTGTCTGCTGTCAGTGAGCCTTCCCGTGGGGCTAGTGGGGAGGCTCGTGCCTGGTGGATCATTGTGCTCTTACCTCAGGGGGAGGTCAGATGATGACGTTCCGATGTGGGGTTGAGCTAATTTGTTCCTGTTCGAGATGCAGGTTTTTATAACTTGATTTATACTAGCACTGATATAATCTAATACACTAGATATATAAGTATTAACTTTCACTGACTTCAGTTATTACATCATGATATTAATATTAATACTGCGCACCCGGTAACCAGTATGTGTCACAGTAACCGTCACTTTTGTCACCGGCCCCGATAGATGACAGGGCCGGACTCAGCGACTCATCCAGAGTGAGTGACTCGGCCGGGGCATCACTGATCTCAAGTTCAGTGATTAAGTCGGACGGTATTACTGATAATCATTGATTCACTTACTCAGCTGATTAATATTAATACAACCTGCAGCCTCAGCTATCAGTCCACTAACTTGAAAATCCAGAAATGTGTGTTGGCAAAACCAGTCAGCCGGACTCGCGGCAAACCGCAGCTGCAAAAAAGCAGCCTGATCCACAACTGTGGATCTTCATGTGTGTGATGTACAATAATAACAGTAATACATTACGTTATGGTCCGCAAACGTGGATGCTTGAGTAAGGGTCAGTGCGGCCTCTTAAGCCGAGGGACCCGGAAACTGAATGGTTACCTAAGCGCCAAACATATGGCAGCCAGTGACCGATTGCAATGATTATTATTACCATAATATATATCACATGATCCGGACGAAGTTATTAATAGAATCGGAGTCGGACGACGACAACGGCGTCGCATTATTAATGTAAAATATATATTTTTCTGTGTACAGAGTCTGTGTGTGTTAATGACTGAAATTTAATAACTTTTCTATTCAAGTATAATACTTCTGTGTACTGACTATGATTTTTCTGTGCAATGATATCTGTGTGTGTACTATGATCGTTGATAACTTACTCATGATTCCTCATGGCATCATTTTTATAATATTAGCATGTAAGGCGCACAACAGTCTAACTTTGCCTACCTCACTTTTTGTTATCTCGATCAACAATAATTTGGAGGTATTAATACGAAATGCGTGATTTGAAAGCACTCACTCGTTCATGAAGCGGATGCGCTTTCAAAGATACAACAGCCTCAGCATTTTCCCGTATAAGACTGAATAGCACGCGGGTTGGTTGATGGAGATCACTCAGAGATCAAAGTTAGCTCTGTTGATTATTTGCCTTTGAAATGGGCAGTATGAATATGTCATGAAAGCTATATATATATATATATATATATAAAGCTATATATATGTATATGTATATATATATATATAAAGCTATATATATATATATATATAGTGTGTGTGTGTGTGTGTGTGCGTGTGTGTGTGTGTGTGAATACGCGCGGGGGCAATATCCTCTGCAATATCAATAATCAA
>WBZZ01000469.1:87500-95000 GCA_019918135.1 Paulinella micropora
AAAAAACCGCCACGTAATCCGGCTCCAAACAGAACTCACGCAGAACCGACAACAAAACTGATCCAAAAGAGACATCTGCGAGATCTCAAAAGGGCAGGTTCAATTCCAGCTGCTGTTGCTAAAAGCCTGCAAAAAACTTGGCGAGTATTATTGAAGACCGGTAACCGCCTCCGCCGTCGTCTCAAGGAAGCAACTTTAAGCTCCGCTCAACGACAAGCAAATACACGCTTCCGAACTGACCCGAAAAAGCCTGCAAAAAACTTGGCGAGTATTATTGAAGACCGGTAACCGCCTCCGCCGTCGTCTCAAGGAAGCAACTTTAAGCTCCGCTCAACGACAAGCAAATACACGCTTCCGAACTGACCCTCATAAGTTTGCCAAAAATCTGTTTCATCCCCCCTCAACCCAAACCACTTCCTCCCTATCCAAAGAAAACTGTGACTCCTACTTTCCCAACCTATACAAAGACGCTAATCGTGAACAAACCTACGTGCCCTTACCTGAAATGAATCGCCCGCCTCTACCAACTGTCCCCTTTGACCTCAAGCCACCGTCCTTCTTGGAAACCAAAAGATCTGTGTTTGCCAAGCGTAATGGTGCAGCCCCTGGCAGAGATGGTATTAGCTACCTTGTTTACAAGAGACTTCCCACCGCTTTACTTTTCTTACACAAACTCATTGTCAAGTGTTGGACAACGGATGTAGCTAATAGCTGGGCCCAAGCTGCTATCTCCCTCCTTCATAAGGACGGCGATCCACTTCAGGCCTCAAACTATCGTCCGATTGCTCTGACAAGCTGCTCGGGTAAGGTATTTTTCTCTTTGTGGTCTAAACGCCTAGAGAGTTTTTTGCTAGATAACAAGTAGTTTGACAGAGCAAAACAAAATGGTTTCCTCCGTAACGTTGCAGGATGCCCCGAGCACATTGCTACTACAAAAACTACCATCAGAAATGCAAAAGATCACTATCGCCAACTGGTCATAGCATGGATTGACCTACAAAACGCTTTTGGAAGCGTAAACCACAATTTGATCCAGTTCGCTCTCTGGTGGTACCACGTGCCCCCTATGTTTGCTCGCATAATCTTTTTATACTACGAACTCTTAGTAGCCACAATCGAAGGGAAAGATTGGTCATCAGAACCCTTTGTTTTTGCTGTTGGCGTTTTTCAAGGATGCTGCATTTCTCCTCTCCTTTTCAACATAGTTTTCAACCTACTCCTTGACCTCCTATCATCCTTGACCAAAAACAACGGTTATCATTTCAAGCATAAGACCTCAACAGATGAAGTCATCGTGCACGAAGCTGCTTATGCTGACGACCTCAAACTACACTGCCGATCCCCGAAACACTGTCAATCGTCCATCAACATGATTGACAAATTTCTGTCATGGTCCATAACAATGGCCGCGAAACCGCCCAAATGCAAAAGCCTTGCTTTCAAATACTGGACTAAAGCCGACGACTATAAGGGTCTCAAACGATTATTGCCGATCTCGTTCCCACCCTTCGACCCCGCCCTTACTATTACTGGCAAACCGATTGACTTCATCGCTGACAAGCCTTTCAAAGACCTCGGATGGATTGTCTACCATGACCTCAGCGAAAACGAACAACGTGCAGCAATCCAAAAGAAGTTCATTCTTTCTATGCAAGCCATCGATAGCTGCTCGATCAATGGCTTTATGAAACTGTGGCTATACCAGCACTACGCTGTCCAGTCACTTGCCTGGCCATTTCTCACTTATGACCTCTGCTTATCTTTCGCCAAAACCCTTGAGAAAATTGCGACCCGCTTCCTCAAAAAATGGGCCAATATCTACAAAAGAGCTCTGGTCTCTTGCCTTTACCGCCCACGCTCGAAATTCGGTCTACAGCTCCAATCCATCATCTCTTTTTACCAGCGACTTCAAACCAACCGTGCTCAAATGCTGAAGTACTGCCCAGATAACCACCTCTCGTCCATTTATGCGATGAACCTGACGAAACACGAAACATTTCGAACTATCTGGAAACCAGAGCCTATGCTCGAAAAGCTTGAGGCACAAGTTGATTTTGAATTCAAACATCGAGGCCAATCCGATCATCTCGGACTTGGCCATGGTCGCTACCCAAAAGAACATTCCATCACAGACCGCAAAGACAGGGTTTTAGAATTAGCTGCTGAGACAATACTTGAGACAACCACAGTGCATGACATGGACAAAGCCATGCAAGGGTGCTTCCTTCGTTTTGAAGACGCATGCCCCTTCGACCTCTCCTGGGCTCGCCTCATCGGAACCCGTAATCCCCGTTTAATCTCTTGGGTCATCAACGCAAGCACAAACTCGGCTATTACCCCCGACCTTAGACGTCTGTGGGGAATCATTCCCAACAACAAGTGTGCCCTCTGTTCTGGTCAAGCACATCTATGCCACATCCTCTCCGGTTGCCATGTTGCCCTCAAACAAGGCCGCTATACCTGGCGTCATGACTCTGTGCTCTGCACTATTAAAGCTCCCCTTCAAAAACACATCGAGAGCCATAACAAACGCTCCCCTATAGACCAAAATGAATCAAAGGCTATGTTTGTGAAAGACGGCGAGCAGAAGCCTAAGAGACAGTCATTTCATCGACCATCCCTGCTTGACACTGCAAACGATTGGCAACTCCAAACCCAATACACCGGTTCTGAGCAAGCCTTTCCTGTCCACATTTGTGTCACTGACCTCGCCCCGATATCGTTGTCTGGTCACTGTCTACCAAGATATGTATTCTGATCGAGCTAACGTGCCCGGTCGAGGAAAACATCCTTGACGCACGAGCCTACAAGACCAACCGATACAACAAGCTCAAATCTCAAATCGAGGACAACGGATGGACCTGCCACCTTCGCCCAATCGAATGCGGGGTTCGCGGCATGGTATCGTTCTCTGTTCATCGATGTTTCCGCGCCTTGGGTTTTTCCCATCCCCAATCCAAATCCCTTTGCTTCAAGCTATCCTCCTGCGTAGCTCGTTGCTCTTTTGCGATTTATCGCTCCTGTGCAGTCAAAAATTGGACTAATCTTCCTCTAGTCCGTATTGGTGACTGCATTCCATCATAGCCGTCCAGTGTTGCATAGCCCGGGCTAGGTCCCTGCGGGGGTTTAGGCCTCATACAATGTCATCATGGTAGCTTGCGCAAGCTTACGGTGCTCAAAACACTTGGACTAACGGCTTCCTTTTCTTTCTCTTCTTCCTTATCCTCCCACTCTCCATTCCTAGATTGCCTTTTTCTTCAACGTCCTTCCTCCTCTTCTTTTTCCAGAACACAGTCTACCCGTGATTCCCATCCCGGACACATGCACAGTACACAAATTATTGTTTGATGTGAAACTGCGTTCCTTTGCAAGGACTACATTCCTTTGCGACATCTCATCTATCTATCTATCTATCTATCTATCTATCTATCTATCTATCTATCTATCTATCTATCTATCTATCTATTTATCTATCTATCCATCTATCTATCCATCTATCTATCCATCTATCTATCTATCTATCTATCTATCTATCTATCTCTATCTACCAATCTACCTATCTACCTATCTACCTTTCTACCTTTCTATCTATCTTATCTATCTATCTATCTATCTATCTATCTATCTATCTATCTATCTACCTATCTACCTATCTATATCTATCTATCTACCTATCTATCTACCTATCCATCTATCTATCTATCTATCTATCTATCTATCTATCTATCTATCTATCTATCTATCTATCTATCTATCTATCTATCTATCTATCTATCTATCTACTTAACTTCTACCTACCTACCTGCCAACCTACCTACCTACACCTACCTACCCACCTGACTAACTTCCTAACTAACTAACTAACTAACTAACTAACTAACTAACTAGCCAACTAACTAACTAATAGCTAACTAACTAACTAACTAACTAACTAACTAACTAACTAACTAACTAACTAACTGATTGCCTTCAATTTCGTTGCGCTGCCTTGCATGTCGTTGCCATGCCTTGCCTTGTGTTGCCATAGCCTTACCTTATGTTACCATAGCCTTACCTTGCCTTGCATTGCGATGTGCTGACTTGAGTTGCTTTGCGTTGCGTCGCCTTGCGTTGCGCTGCGTCGCTTTGCCGTTGCCTTGATCTTGCCTTGCCTTCCCTTGCCTTGCCTTGCGATTGCGATTGTGATTGCCTTGTTGCCTTGCATTTCGTTACCTTGCTTTGCCTTGCCTTGCCTTGCCTTGCATGGCGTTGCATGCCATGGAATTGGATTGTTTTTTGCTTCAACTTTTCTAGGTCGAAATATATTGCTGTTGACATTCAAGACTAGAAAAAAAATCAGTTTTCAGTTTTTGTGTCCGATTTTGGAGTCATTTTTGTGACAGTTTTTCATTTTTGTGGCAAAATTTTAAATTTTCCAATGTACTATGATTAATAACTGTCACATTTTGCCCGCCGAAAATTTACGATGTTTTGCGGACGAAATTATAGCCGTTAATTCGAAAAATTTAAATTTCCAACCAAAATCAAAATTCCAACCAAAACTCAAATCTGACACAAAAACTAAAAAACAATTTTTTTTGTTGTCTTGAATGTCAACAGCAATAATTTATTAAGAAAAAATATCATGTGATATATACTAGCATCAAGTTGTCACTGTTCTTGTGATGTATTGAACCTCATTCATCACTCCGATATGTCACGAGTCTTTCAAGTATGAACAGATCTTTTGCGCGCAGAAACTGAGCATGTGTCGCCGGGAGGTGTCGAGACACAATGTTTCAGTGAAAAGTTGAAAATCTGGCAAGTATACCACAAAGCCCGTACATTTTCAAGTTCTTATGGCAATCGTGAAACTTTCCGACAAGTTGAAAAATTAGTGGGGCCGGCTTGAACATGAAATGTTGGAATGGTTGTCCGAGGCTTTGAGTTTAGTTTTGACTCGTGACCACTTTGAACTTCTCTTTTTGAGAAAATCTTTCAGCCGCGCCCATATTAAAATTCAACTTTCATAGTTAATATTTGCATTTTAAATTTATTGAAACAGCAACTTTACTATGATCCACATTTTTGGGGGAGTTCATCTACATATGAAAATCCCACTGAACACTTGAACTGAAGCCTACTACTACTACTACTCAGCCTCACCGTCACTGCCGCCGCCGCCGCCGCCGCTAAGTTTTATATAGAACAAGTAGTATTTAATTACTAAGCCTCTTAAGCTTGGCCCTTGAAAAACCAGTGTAAATTACTACGGTTTGCAAAGGCAAAATTCTTTCTTTTGTTTACGCAACGTTCAAGACTTAGTTTTATTAATATTGTTAATAAGAAGAAGAAAATACTCAGTTGCCATTAGTAGGAATAACAGTTGGAAGGGTAAGAGGAAATGGAAGTGGCATCAACTTGAGAGATGCAAAAAGAGAAAAAATAAAGTGTAAGCTTAATCTGAAGCTACTACAGTGCAATCCGTGGCATTCAGCCGGAATCACTTCAAGAACGACGAGTGAATCTCTTTATTACGTTAAGTGACAATGGTAAGGACTGCTTAATATTAATAATTATTTCGCTTGAAAAAAAAAAAAAAAAAAAATCGAAGACGAGCGATGACTTGTGGGCTGGGAGTAATACTATGTGCTTTTTTTTTACACGTCATGTTTTCTCTTTTTGTATCTCTTGATACCTCTTCCATGTTATCTCTTCTGCTTCCCACTCAGCTCTACGAGTGGCAAGTATTACCGTGCTTGCGTAAAAATGATTTGGGGAGGGAAAAAGAGGACAATGGTTTTGAAGAGCCCGCACCAGCGCAGTCTAGCGCTTCCCAAACACAGACTACAAACAAGGTAGTCCTATCTTGTTGGCAGGCAGGGCCCGTCTGATAGCAGAGCTGTTGGTAAATCACCGATCAACCTTGACCAAGGCTGTTGCCGGTGCAGTAAGGCCAGGCTAGCCTGTATGCATGAATGTATGTATGTAGTATGCATGTATGTATGTATGTATGTATGTATGTATGTATGTATGTATGTATGTATGTATATAATATTTGTCATATGTATGTATGTAGGAGTTGTACCTTCGTGGTTTGCAACTGTGGTAAAACATACATACATACATACATACATACATACATACATACATGCATACCTAGCGCGAACGAGACGTCGAACGCCTAGACCTTTTGGGCGAGGCTGATCTTTTACGTCGAGGAGATCTACACACATAAGAAGTTCCTATTTCTTAAGTACAACGAACAATGACTTCAAGAGCTTTGATCTCAGTCAATATTTGCATCTACAACCTGTGTTATGGCTCATTAGAAAGCTCTTGATGAGAGCTTTCAAATGAGCCACTACACAAGCCGCAAAGATCAGAGCCGGCTGGGAACGAGACGTTTGAAATTATTGCTCATTGTGCACACTTCAAGGATGAAAACTAGGTTGGAAATAGGGAAAATGAGTGAGGACCTTCTTGGAGACCTTGAAGCAGACCTGGAACGCCTACTCCAACAACACAACAACGTATGTATGTATGTATGTATGTATGTATGTATGTATGTATGTATGTAAGGATGCAAGGATGTAATGTAATGTGATGTGATGTGATGTGATGTAATGTAATATAATGTAATGTAATATAACACGATGTATGTATGTAAGCTTCTGTGTGTGTATGCATGTCCACGTTTGCTTATCACTTCCACTTGGCGGCATAAGCCTTGCTTTTGCTTCATGCACCATTTGATTTGTTTAAGACGTACCGTGAGCCCATGTAGTTGCCTGGGGTGGGGACATGTGGGATCTTGGTTACTACCCTTACCCTTGCCCTTACCCTTGCCCTTGCCCTGACCCTTACCCTCACCCCTAACCCTTACCCCTACACCTACCCCTAACCCTACCCCTACCCCAAACCGCACCATTTGATTTGTTGAGAGATACCGTGAGCCCATGTACTTGCCCGGGGTAGGGGCGTGCGGCATCTTGGTCAGGGAAAAGTCCACGCGCACCTTCCGTCCGTCTAAAGTCTAACATATACATATATTACGTACATGACATACATGGTTACATGGTTACATTACATACATTACATACATTACATACATAATATACATACATACATACATACATACATACATACATACATGCATGCATGCATGCATACATACATACATACATACATAAATACATACATACATACATACATACATAATACATACATACATACATGCATGCATACATACATACATACATAAATACACACACATAAGCTTACACACATACATCGTATTACATACATTACGTTACATTACATTATACTACATTACATTACATTACATTACATCACATTACCTTACATACATACATACATACATGCATGCATATCAGCGCTACGCTGTTGTGTCGTGGGCTGTGAATCGAGTGCAAAAGAGAGGCTCACACACACACGCACACACACAAACACACTCTCTCTCTCTCTCTCTCTCTCTCTCTCTCTCTCTCTCTCTCTCTC
>WBZZ01000469.1:105000-110000 GCA_019918135.1 Paulinella micropora
TATGTATTTATTTATTTAGGTAGGTAGGTAGGTAGGTAGGTAGGTAGGTAGGTAGGCAGGCAGGCAGGTAGGTAGGTAGGTAGGTAGGTAGGTAGATATGGAGCGCTCAGGGCGCCGCCTCCTCTCTTTAGACATCACAACACCACCTAGTATGAGTGTATGTATGTATTTAGGTATGTATGTATTTACATATTTAGGTAGGTAGGTAGGTAGGTAGGTAGGTAGGTATGGGAGCGCTCACGAAGCCGCCTCCTCTCTCTTTTGACATCACAACACCACCTACGACCAAGATGTATGTGTGTATGTATGTAGGTATGTATGGAATTAGGTAGGTAGGTAGGTAGGTAGGTAGGTAGGTAGGTAGGTAGGTAGGTATGCGCTCAGCACGCCGCCTCCTCTCTTTAGACATGACAACACCACCTAGTATGAGTGTATGTATTTATGTAGGTATGTATGTATTTATATATTTAGGTAGGTAGGTAGGTAGGTAGGTAGGTAGATAGGTAGGTATGGAGCGCTCAGGGCGCCGCCTCCTCTCTTTTGACATCACAACACCACCTAGTATGAGTGTATGTATGCATTTAGGTATGTATGTATTTATATATTTAGGTAGGTAGGTAGGTAGGTAGGCGCTCAGCACGCCGCCTCCTCTCTTTAGACATCACAACACCACCGAGTATGAGTGTATGTATGTATTGAGGTATGTATGTATTTATGTATTTAGATAGGTAGGTAGGTAGGTAGGTAGGTAGGTAGGTAGGTAGGTATGGAGCGCTCAGGGCGCCGCCTCCTCTTTAGACATGACAACACCACCTAGTATGAGTGTATGTACGTATTTAGGTATGGATGTATTTATGTATTTAGGTAGGTAGGTATGTAGGTAGGTAGGTAGGTAGGTATGGAGCGCTCACGAAGCCGCCTCCTCTCTTTAGACATGATACACCACCTACGACCAAGATGTATGTGTGTATGTATGTAGGTATGTATGGGTAGGTAGGTAGGTAGGTAGGTAGGTATGTAGGTATGTAGGGGATGGACGATAACCTGCGTACACCAAAAACGCCCCCCCCCCCCCCCCCCCCCCCCCCCCCCCCCCCCACACACACACACACACCCTCCCCCACCCAGCCCCTACTACTACTGCCCCCCCCCCCCCCCCCCCCCCCGCGGTTCCTCTAAGGAAAGATGCAAAAGTTAATATAGTAGAAAATAAGGAAAGTTGAGGAATTTAGAAAAAAGTTTGGAAAAGTTGGAAAAAATGAATTTATGCCACCGATCGGGAGAAAAATCTAGTGCATGAGAAAGTGGAAAAGTTGGGAAAGTTAGGAAAGGTAGAACAAGCTGGCCCCAACCCCAGCACTTCTCTCTCTCTCTCTCTCTCTCTCTCCCCCCCCCCCTCTCTCTCTCTCTCTCTCTCTCTCTCTGATATAGGCTAGCCTTAACTCCAGCGCTGAAAGAGTATTCAAAATAATGTACAGGAGGGATGTGGGTACTTCTAATATATGATAAATTCTATAATTACAACTGTTACCTGACATAAAGTTGGGGGGGGGGGGGGGGGAGGTTAGGGTGGACTGTGGGGTATGTGTGGCTTGGGAACGACTGTAGACCTTCAAAAGCTACCTACCTATCTATCTATCTATCTATCTATCTATCTATCTATCTATCTATCTATCTTTTTTTCGAGGAAAACATCCTTGACGCACGAGCATACAAGACCAACCGATACAACGAGCTCAAATCTCAAATCGAGGACAACGGATGGACCTGCCACCTTCGACCAATCGAATGCGGGGCTCGCGGCATGGTATCGTTCTCTGTTCATCGATGTTTCCGCGCCTTGGGTTTTTCCCATCCCCAATCCAAATCCCTTTGCTTCAAGCTATCGTCCTGCGTAGCTCGTTGCTCTTTTGCGATTTATCGCTCCTGTGCAGTCAAAAATTGGACTAATCTTCCTCTAGTCCGTATTGGTGACTGCATTCCATCATAGCCGTCCAGTGTTGCATAGCCCGGGCTAGGTCCCTGCGGGGGTTTAGGCCTCATACAATGTCATCATTGTAGCTTGCGCAAGCTTACGGTGCTCAAAACACTTGGACTAACGGCTTCCTTTTCTTTCTCTTCTTCCTTATCCTCCCACTCTCCATTCCTAGATTGCCTTTTTCTTCAACGTCCTTCCTCCTCTTCTTTTTCCAGAACACAGTCTACCCGTGATTCCCATCCCGGACACATGCACAGTACACAAATTATTGTTTGATGTGAAACTGCGTTCCTTTGCAAGGACTACATTCCTTTGCGACATCTCATCCATATGTGACCCCGTCGCGGCGATAAAGCGCGGCAACCAAACCTTTCTCCTTTTTCTTCTTGGGCTGACAACCCTGGCTTAAACAAAGAGGCTTGCTTCCCCTAAGTTAAGCCGTAAGTTACAAAAACTACATGCGAAAACCTACCGACGCACCGCTATTCCCTCCGGATTGGCCGCCGTCACCCTCCCAGTGCGTGCTCTGCACCGCCTGAACCCCCTGGAGGAGATTTTGCTCATGTTCACCCTTACGAAGACCTTTCGGGCCTCCTCGAAAAGAAGAGTCCAAAAGCGCACGTCCATCCGGACTACAAGTCGCAACCCGGCATTATCAACCTGGATTCCACCCACTGTGTTGACGCCGAGACATACTCTCATTTTGTCCATCGGACAAGAAGTGCCCCGAAAAAACCAACCGAAAGAAGAAAACGCCTGGTATTGCCATCAACACCAAGCGAATGGAAAGGCATTGAAGAAGAACTCCAATCCGCACTCCCTCTCATCCTCCCCTCCTCTCTCATCAAACGCCTGTCATGTGACGAAGCAGTAGCGAAATTTGAAAGATATCTCTACGACTTCATATCACAACGGGTACCTCAAACAAAAACACAAGAACAAACTCATGAACGAAAAAACCGCCACGTAATCCGGCTCCAAACAGAACTCACGCAGAACCGACAACAAAAACTGATCCAAAAGAGACATCTGCGAGATCTCAAAAGGGCAGGTTCAATTCCAGCTGCTGTTGCAAAAAGCCTGCAAAAAACTTGGCGAGTATTATTGAAGACCGGTAACCGCCTCCGCCGTCGTCTCAAGGAAGCAACTTTAAGCTCCGCTCAACGACAAGCAAATACACGCTTCCGAACTGACCCTCATAAGTTTGCCAAAAATCTGTTTCATCCCCCCTCAACCCAAACCACTTCCTCCCTATCCAAAGAAAACTGTGACTCCTACTTTCCCAACCTATACAAAGACGCTAATCGTGAACAAACCTACGTGCCCTTACCTGAAATGAATCGCCCACCTCTACCAACTGACCCCTTTGACCTCAAGCCACCGTCCTTCTTGGAAACCAAAAGATCTGTGTTTGCCAAGCGTAATGGTGCAGCCCCTGGCAGAGATAGTATTAGCTACCTTGTTTACAAGAGACTTCCCACCGCTTTACTTTTCTTACACAAACTCATTGTCAAGTGTTGGACAACTGACGTAGCTAATAGCTGGGCCCAAGCTGCTATCTCCCTCCTTCATAAGGACGGCGATCCACTTCAGGCCTCAAACTATCGTCCGATTGCTCTGACAAGCTGCTCGGGTAAGGTATTTTTCTCTTTGTGGTCAAAACGCCTAGAGAGTTTTTTGCTAGATAACAAGTACTTTGACAGAGCAAAACAAAATGGTTTCCTCCGTAACGTTGCAGGATGCCCCGAGCACATTGCTACTACAAAAACTACCATCAGAAATGCAAAAGATCACTATCGCCAACTGGTCATAGCATGGATTGACCTACAAAACGCTTTTGGAAGCGTAAACCACAATTTGATCCAGTTCGCTCTCTGGTGGTACCACGTGCCCCCTATGTTTGCTCGCATAATCTTTTTATACTACGAACTCTTAGTAGCCACAATCGAAGGGAAAGATTGGTCATCAGAACCCTTTGTTTTTGCTGTTGGCATTTTTCAAGGATGCTGCATTTCTCCTCTCCTTTTCAACATAGTTTTCAACCTACTCCTTGACCTCCTATCATCCTTGACCAAAAACAACGGTTATCATTTCAAGCATAAGACCTCAACAGATGAAGTCATCGTGCACGAAGCTGCTTATGCTGACGACCTCAAACTACACTGCCGATCCCCGAAACACTGTCAATCGTCCATCAACATGATTGACAAATTTCTGTCATGGTCCATAACAATGGCCGCGAAACCGCCCAAATGCAAAAGCCTTGCTTTCAAATACTGGACTAAAGCCGACGACCATAAGGGTCTCAAACGATTATTGCCGATCTCGTTCCCACCTTTCGACCCCGCCCTTACTATTACTGGCAAACCGATTGACTTCATCGCTGACAAGCCTTTCAAAGACCTCGGATGGATTGTCTACCATGACCTCAGCGAAAACGAACAACGTGCAGCAATCCAAAAGAAGTTCATTCTTTCTATGCAAGCCATCGATAGCTGCTCGATCAATGGCTTTATGAAACTGTGGCTATACCAGCACTACGCTGTCCAGTCACTTGCCTGGCCATTTCTCACTTATGACCTCTGCTTATCTTTCGCCAAAACCCTTGAGAAAATTGCGACCCGCTTCCTCAAAAAATGGGCCAATATCTACAAAAGAGCTCTGGTCTCTTGCCTTTACCGCCCACGCTCGAAATTCGGTCTACAGCTCCAATCCATCATCTCTTTTTACCAGCGACTTCAAACCAACCGTGCTCAAATGCTGAAGTACTGCCCAGATAACCACCTCTCGTCCATTTATGCGATGAACCTGACGAAACACGAAACATTTCGAACTATCTGGAAACCAGAGCCTATGCTCGAAAAGCTTGAGGCACAAGTTGATTTTGAATTCAAACATCGAGGCCAATCCGATCATCTCGGACTTGGCCATGGTCGCTACCCAAAAGAACATTCCATCACAGACCGCAAAGACAGGGTTTTAGAATTAGCTGCTGAGACAATACTTGAGACAACCACAGTGC
>WBZZ01000469.1:117500-127500 GCA_019918135.1 Paulinella micropora
ATGAGGTTGTGTATGTATTGTATGTGTCGCATGCATAAGGTTGTGTATGTGTTGTAGGATACAATCAGCCTTCTCACCCGCAAAAAAAATAACACATGCGTGAGATTGTGTATGCACTGTAGGATACAATCCGCCTTCTCACCAGTACAAAGATAACATACAGCAGAGAGTTTGTTGTTTGTTCGTGTCACACAGCAAAACTTTCTCTCCCTCTCTTGCACATATGCACAGATGACGGCGAGGAACAAGCGAACAAGAAAAGAAAAAGAGACGCGGAAGTTGACTCCGATGATGGTAAATGATTGTGCATGTTTGTTGCTTTCGTGGTGGTTTTGTCGTGGTTGTTTGTTGCTGTGGTTGTGGTTGTTGTTGTCGTGGTGGTTGTTGGCGGTGGTGGCGATGTACCTGTTGTTGTTTGTTTCCTTTTCTCTGTGTACCTGTGTGTTTGGTGAGGCCATGGTGTATTTAATACCTAATACAAGTAAATTTCTTGATTAAAGGAATCCACGGTACTGTATGCTGCACTAAATAAGCCGTTAGTGATGGCTGCACTTTATAATGTACATGCCGACTGATGGTCACATACAATTCGCACATTCTGGAATCAAGCTTGAAGAAAGGTTTGAGAAAGCAAACTGTGGAGAAAATGATACGCCTTTCGATTTCTCTCTCTCTCTCTCTCTCTCTCGTTGTTGTTGTTGGTTTTGTTGTTCTTGTTGCTGTTATTGGTGTGTGTGTGTGTGGGGGGGGGGGGGTCGTTGTTCTGTTTTCTTTTTATTTTTATCTGTGTTCTTTTTCTTCCTTTCGTTGTCTTTCCTTTCTTTGTTTTTTCTTTCTTTCTTCTTCTTCTTCTTCTTCTTCTTCTTCTTCTTCTTCTTCTTCTTCTTCTTCTAACTATTATTATTACTACTACTACTACTACCACTACTACTACTACCACTACTACTACTACTACTACTACTAGACTACTACTACTACTACTACTACTACTAGACTACTACTACTACTACTACTACTACTACTACTACTACTACTACTACTACTACTACTACTACTACTACTACTACACTACTTCTTCTTCTTCTTCTTCTTCTTCTTCTACTACTACTACTACTACTACTACTACTACTACTACTACTACTACTACTACTACTACTACTACTACTACTACTACTACCACTACTACTACCACTACTACTACTACTACTACTACTTCTTTTTTTTTTTCTTCTTCTTCTTCTTCTTCTTTTTCTTCTTCTTCTTCTTCTTCTAATTTAATTTAATTTAATTTAATTTATCTTATCTTAATTCAAAACATGATCCATTCATGATTGTATTATTCTTTCTTTTGGTTGAATGTAGATAAGCTTGCCGAGCCTTTCATGTGCCCCATCCTGCAAGAGATCATGCAAGATCCCGTGCAGACCTCGTGCAACCACACCTTCGAGAGAAGCGCAGTGGAAGAATGGCTGCGTGGGCACGGGAGCTGCCCCTTGAGTTGCAAGCTCGTCAGCAAGAAGCTCAAGCCCAACTTCGCTCTCAAAGAATCTATCGACGCTTACCTCAAGCTGCGACCGGACATCGAGTTGCGGGAGAAGGCAGAGCAGCTGAAGGACCTCGAGGCGGCAGTGCAGCTCTTTGCGGAGCAGGTGAAGCAACGCGAGCGCGACCGGCAGAAGAAAGAAGTCAAACATTAGAAGACTTCACTGGGCGGCTTTCTGCAGCAGGAGGGGCTAGGACATTTACTCCAAGTGCTTGAAGAAAACGACTTCACGACAGTTGAGTCTCTGAACTTTGCCACAGAGCAAGATTTGAAAGACACGGGGCTGAAACTTGGCTCTCTGCGACGACTGCAGCATGCAGTGGCAAAGCTGCACTTTCCTGCCTGTCCTCTGCCTATTTTCTCTTCGTCGCATGCTCACTTGTCAACCTCTTCGTCGTGTCTGGAGTCTTTTTCTTCTTCTTCTTCTTCTTCTTCTTCTTCTTCTTCTTCTTCTTCTTTTCTTCTTCTTCTTCTTCTTCTTCTTCTTCTTCTTCTTCTTCTTCTTCTTCTTCTTCTTCACTCACGGCAAGCGCTAACCGAGGTGACGCAAAAGCTCAATATGAGCTCGGCGTAGCGTATGCCAGTGGGCAAGGGGTAGAGAAAAACATCAACGAAGCAGCTCGCTTGTTTCGACTTGCTGCTGAACAAGGCCACGTAGATTCTCAAAATCGCCTCGGTCAGTGCTACCACGACGGAGTAGGGGTGGAAAAGGATCTTAGAGAAGCAGTTCGTCTCTTCCGGCTTGCTGCTGAACAAGGACATGCAGTTGCTCAAAATAGCCTCGGTCTATGCTATTATGAAGGAGAAGGGGTGGGAAAAGACCTAAAGGAAGCAGTTCGTTTCTTTCGGGTTGCTGCTGAACAAGGCCTCGCAGCTGCTCAACAGAAGCTCGGTCTATGCTATCAATATGGAGAAAGGGTGGGAAAAGACCTAAGGGAAGCAGTTCGTTACTATCGACTTGCTGTTGAACAAGGATATGCAGGTGCTCAAGACAATCTCGGTCTATGCTATTATGAAGGAGAAGGAGTTGAAAAAGACTTCGGGAAGCAGTTCGTTACTATCGACTTGCTGCTGAACAAGGCGACGCAGATGCTCAAAATCACCTCGGTGTGTGCTATGAGAATGGAAAAGGGGTGGGAAAAGACCTAAAAGAAGCAGTTCGTTTCTATCGCATTGCTGCTGAACAAGGCCACGCAGCTGCTCAATGCAACCTCGGTCTATGCTATCAATATAGAGAAGGGGGGGGAAAAGACTTAAGGGAAGCAGTTCGTTACTATCGACTTGCTGTTGAACAAGGATATGCAGATGCTCAATACAATCTCGGTCTATGCTATTATGAAGGAGAAGGATTTGAAAAAGACTTCAGGGAATCAGTTCGTTACTATCGACTTGCTGCTGAACAAGGCGACGCAGATGCTCAAAATCACCTCGGTGTGTGCTATGATAATGGAGAAGGGGTGGGAAAAGACCTAAAAGAAGCAGTTCGTTACTATCGACTTGCGGCTGAAGACGGCAACACACATGCTCAATGCAACCTCGGTCTGTGCTATCAGGATGGAAAAGCAGTGGGAAAAAACCTAAGAGAAGCAGTTCGTTTCTTTCGGCTTGCTGCTGAGCAAGGTCACGCAGGTGCTCAATACAAACTCGGTCTATGCTATTATGAAGGAGAAGGAGTTGAAAAAGACTTCAGGGAAGCAGTTCGTTACTATCGACTTTGCTGCTGAACAAGGCGACGCAGATGCTCAAAATCACCTCGGTCTGTGCTATGAAAATGGAGAAGGGGTGGGAAAAGACCTAAGGGAAGCAGTTCGTTACTATCGACTTGCTGTTGAACAAGGATATGCAGATGCTCAATACAATCTCGGTCTATGCTATTATGAAGGAGAAGGAGTTGAAAAAGACTTCAGGGAAGCAGTTCGTTACTATCGACTTGCTGCTGAACAAGGCGACGCAGATGCTCAAAATCACCTCGGTGTGTGCTATGAGAATGGAAAAGGGGTGGGAAGAGA
The DNA here is from genome assembly GCA_019918135.1 of Paulinella micropora. Classification (NCBI taxonomy): domain Eukaryota; phylum Cercozoa; class Imbricatea; order Euglyphida; family Paulinellidae; genus Paulinella; species Paulinella micropora. Next base: position 121,053 of record WBZZ01000469.1, read on the forward strand.
CCTAAAAGAAGCAGTTCGCTTCTATCGCTTTGCTGCTGAACAAGGCTTCGCAGCTGCTCAATGCAACCTCGGTCTATGCTATCAATATGGAGAAGGGGTGGGAAAAGACCTAAGGGAAGCAGTTCGTTACTTTCGACTTGCTGCTGAGCAAGGTCACGCAGGTGCTCAGTACCACCTCGGTGAATGCTATGATGCTGGGCAAGGAGTAAGCAAAAACCTCAGAGAAGCAGCTCGTTACTATCGACTTGCTGCTGAACAAGGCGACGCAGATGCTCAGTACGCCCTTGGCAAATGATATGAGAGTGGACAAGGGGTGGTAAAGGATGTTGGAGAAGCAGCTCGTTTGTACGGGCTCGCTGCTGCACAAGGCCACGCGAAAACTAGGGCAAAGCAGTCTCGATTGCAGTAAACGAAAAGCACGTGTCGACGAAGCTGAATGATTGAATATGTAATGTATATACTTGGTAAGGTTCTGGATCAGTTCTGCTGCAGCTGAGTAGAAAACCAACAAAGTAAACCCCTAATTAGACTTCTGAATATTTTGACTCTCGCTCTAGTGTTCTCTCTTTCTCTTCTTTTCTTTTATCTCTTTCCTTTTAGGCTTTTGCTCGTATGTTGATAATACCTTTCCTTGTTAGGCTTTAGTGCTTATGCTAGTAACCTCTGATAAATAGATAGATAGATAGATAGATAGATAGATAGATAGATACTGAGATAGATAGATAGATAGATAGATAGATAGATAGATAGATAGATAGATAGGTAGGTAGGTAGGTAGATAGGTAGATAGATAGATAGATAGATAGATAGATAGATAGATAGATAGATAGATAGATAGATAGATAGATAGATAGATAGATAGATAGATAGATAGATAGATAGATAGATAGATAGATAGATAGATAGATAGATAGATAGATAGATAGATAGCATTTAGCTATTATTCATTTTGCACAAGCAGGCCACCTTTATTAATAATACATATTCGTACAATCAGAGCGGGCCTGTAATGCTGCTAGCCGGCTCTGGCTGGGTATGTCTTTAATAATTTTAATGATTTATAGTTGGACTAGACAGTGGGTTACGGGACCTCAAGTGTCCTTGCTCGCCACTTTGCACTTGAAGGAACGATGGCCAGGTAGGTACAGAGCTTCGATGTCAGAGTTGGTTTGTGGTTGAGGCTAGGTGCCTTGAAGGAAAGGAGGTGGGAGGCGGCAGCACCGTGGCACTGACAGCTGAAGGTAAATCAAAAGGTTTTTGTCAGGTGCCGCCGTCAAACGTAAAAGTCAAAAAACACTTTAGCGATATGGTCAAAATTGAATTCATGTGATTCACTGACGGAAGATGTGGCAGATGTCAACTTTTTATTAATATTTTTGAGTTGTCTCGATGTTAGACCTATTCAACAATATAATTAATGAGGTTAGTCAGTATGGTCCAGCATATCAGTGTGACTCGATGATGTCACTGTATCGTTAGAGCCATTACTTATATCCGGCCCACTGGCAGTCAGTATTTGCGCCCTTCCCTGGCGCACTATTCTTAATAAAGTTTGTAGTTTACTGCCACTTCAGACTTCGGCATTTTATAGGATATTGCAGATTATTAAGTTAAGGCACGGTCTCACATGTTATAGAACCTTGTAGCGTGAACGTTAGTTGGAGTCTGGAATACAGAGACGTGAAAAACGCATAACAAGGCCTGAATATAGCGGAATGTAGAAATTGTGGTAAAGAGGAGTCGCTGTCGAGCCTAACAAAGACAGGATACAAGAGCCAATTGGAGATCCGTGCATATACTGTAAATTCCTTTTATACTTTACTATATGAAGTGTCCTGACTGTGGTCACAAAAGACTGCCGGCAGTGATTGGAAGACAAAGATATCTTGTTCCTTCGGTATATGCTTGTGGAAACTGCGATCAGATATTCTACTGAGCTAGCGGGTTGTTGGCGGTGTCGGTGAGAGCCGCACCGAACTTGGCGAGCTGCGCTTCCTGGGCACAAGTCTGCAGCATCGTGCCCGCCTCGTTGTCACAGTTGGTGTACGTCACAAGTTCTTTCTCCAGGAAGTAGCTCACGACGAAGGTGTTGCCACGCAGCCTGCGCTCAGAGACCCAGCGGTTGTATTGTTCGAGCCACCCGACTTTGTCCAGTAATCGTACAGCCTCGAAGTTGTTGTTCAGCGCCTCGTAGATGAACTGCACGTGATACGGGGCGGTGGCAAGCGCGGTTTCAAAGTGCAGGATGTTGTTGTTTTTGGGGATATCCACTCGAAGGTTCACTTGCACTTCGTTGCGATAGAGCACGTAGTAGTACCAGGCGACGACGATCGGGTCCACGCTGTTGAGTACTGCTCGGCCTGCGCTTTTGGCATGTTATGCGACACTTGGAAGAAGACGTACCTTCTGTCCTTGTGCTCGTTGCACACGGTATGTACGCTGTTCCCTGTGAAGACGAAGGCCATGTTGTTGCGCACGGTGTACTGAGGCACCATCTTCCGGTTGATGAGTAGTACATCGTTCGTGATATGGTCCTTGAGCACGTTGACTCCCTTCTTGTCGGTGGAGTGGACTGCTTCTTCGGAGAAGACGATCATCTTGCATTCAAAGTGCGAGTTGTGCATACCGGTCGCTTCGCTTGACTTGTTGACGAAGATAGCTGAGCGGTCGCCTACGATCTTCCTCAAGAAATGACAGAGTGTGGTCTTGCCAGTACCTTGATCTCCAATAAGCACGAGAGCTGTTTCTGGCTTGCGCTTCTCGACGATAACTTCGTAGATCCACTTCTGCAAGTAGTTGAAGCGTGCGGCATCCCCTTGGCAGACTACGTACTGCAGGTAGCGAATGTAGGGTGTCACTGCAGCGCGCAGGACCTCAGGTTCCTCTTGTCCGAGGTCGGCATTGACTCTGGCACGAGAGAGATCTTGCCCTGTGAAGACGCTGAGTACGCCCGCCTCCAGCTGCTCGGGCCTGAACCAGACGTTGATGCTGGTTGCCACTCGCCTGTCCTTGTTTCTGCGCCACATGTAGTTGTAGGAACGAATAGCAGTCCCGAAGCCTCTACTCGCAGTCAGAAATGGAAAAGTGTAGGTGAAGTCACTATCGCACTCTCTCTCCCAGGAGTTGGCGTTCCTCGTCATCCAAGTCTTGGTGTGTGGCTCGTAGCACGCGATGACGTACTTGCTGCCCAGACGGACTTCGCAGAGCCAACTGTTCATGAAGCCAGTGATATTGTTCATGAAGACCTCGAGAGCGGCAGCAAATCTCTCCTTGAGCTCGTCGAACGATGGCCCCTTGGCTTCGTTGAGGCGACGTTTCTTCTTGCCATTCTTCTTCTGGCGGTTCATTATTCTCCCCCAGTACTTGTTGAAAGTGTTGGTTACCCTCTTGAGCGTGTCGCTGTGCTCTCTGATGGCTTTTCGTATGGTTTCGAGGGCACGATCGTCGCCAATCTCGAAGTCGGCGTCGTACGCATACTCGCCTCGTGTGTCGCGGAGATCTTCGTGAAAGTTTTCGCTCATCGCGTCTCTTTCCTCTTGCTCTTCACGTTCGATATCTTCCTTCTCCTCGTTGTGTATCAGCTCCATGACAGTGTTCTGGTTGCACGCGAGACACGAGACACGGAGCCTCCTGTCGCCAACCATCTGTATCATTGTCGACTGCCCTCTCTTGCCATCCGAAGTTCCACGATGGGTCCTGTCTTGATCCACGATGCAGGCACGATCTCTGTCTTTCTCTCTGAACTGCACGATCCACGTATTTCCATGACCATTGCGTGGGATGACTTGGAAAATGCCATTCTCCTCAGGGCTGTAGTCACCGTAGTCGATGATAGACTGTCGTATTCTCTTGCTGAGATCATCGTCCAGCTCGGTAGTCTCCATGTCATCGTAGTCTACTATTGCTCTTTCATCGGGGAAAGCAGGCTTGTGAGCAAAACCAATCCTGATTGCCATCTCATCACTGAACTCTTCTGACAAGCCAAAGCCTGTGGGAAAGATTACCTGTGGCTATCTATCATCCGACTTTCTTTGCAGAGGTAGCTTCATGCTTCTGTTAGCAGCGTAGATAGCCAGGTCGATTGCATTAGCCAGCTCTGCTTCTGTGTCCTGGAGGTGCTCACAGACGCGTCGCATAAACCTTGCCAAATGCCTGACGTCTGTGAACGTCACATGGTCGCAATGCACGTGCATAAACAGCTTGTCGGGGTGCTTGAGGTCACAGCAAACGAGGTAGTTGTCGTGGTCGGTTGCTGCAATGGCGATGGTGAGCTCCAGATCCTCTCCCAAGGTGAGGTCGACAGCACCAACGATAGCATTCATGAATGTGCGTACCGGGATGTCCTTACCCTCTTCGTTTTCGTCGGTTGGGAAGTCGATGTCAATCTTCAATCCCACTTCTCTCCCCTCCAAGAAGACAGTGTGCCAAAAGTTTCTGTCCTCAGACGCAAGGACTCTTGCCACTGCCACGTCGAAGGTGTCGAGGGTGTCAGCGACATACCGAAAGGCAGTACGAGCTTCCTGGACATTCATCCAGCTTGTTAGGATCATGTCGTGCTTGTGCTCTGACCTGAATTCTTCGAGAGTGGCCATGTTTCGATGTACGTTGCCAGGGTAGCAACGTCCACAGAAGATGGAAGCAACGCCATGGCGATCACATTCGAATTCTTGCATCATTTCTCTAAGCATGACAGCGTGTGTGTGTGTGTGTGTGTGTGTGTGGGAGAGAGAGAGAGAGAGGAGGGGAATGGCTTACCGAGAGAATTGGCAGAGGAGCACTTGTTGGCTTTGCAAAAAGCCTGAAAGTGATTCAAAAAATTAAACTGACAAACAAATTCAAAAAACGGGTTGGTGGTGACCATTGCCTAAAAAGTTGGTGGCCGGACCGGACTGACTAGCATGACTGGCGGTAGGTGTTCTAAAAATCCTAGCGAGTGCAATACCTGAGTTTTTTCAAAAATTCTTTTCGCAATCGATTCGTCTCGATAAGCGCTATCATATTCTCGGGTCGCAAGTCATGGGAACCCTCGGGGCGCATTTCAAAAATTCAAAAAACCATTTTCCACCACAGAATTTTTTTCGAATTTTTTTGAAAAAGTAACGGCTGCGCACAATGCTTGACTTGGAAAGAATTAAGCAGCATTGAGCATGACTGGGAAAACATCGAGAATATATTGTAAAGAAGCTCTATAAAATTAATTAATGTTACTTTTTAATATTATATATATATATATATTTAATATTAAGGGTATACTAATCCTTTTCACCAGAGAGATTGTGCACTACCTTTTTTTACCGCCAAAAAGAAGACTAACCAAGGACAAATAGACTTCCTTAAGAGTGATGTAGGCTGTGTGGTGGACTACCTATACTTGGGAGAATTTATCAGACTGCTGGCTGCCATGAAGGAATATGGCCTACTTGACAACATGAAGGCAAAAACAGTTAAGAGACGAAAATTGAAGCACAGTTCCTCTTCGTTCATGGAGTATGTAATGGACAGACTAATGAAGGAATTCGTGGATTGCAAGAAGCCTGTCTACAGCTCCAACCTGCCCAAGCAGTCTCTGCTGAACGTGTGTGTCACTGGTTACGACAAAATGTGCATGAAATGTACCATGCTCATAGACAAGAAAGTCAATGAGCCATATTGCAAAGACCACTACTACGAAACATTCTATCCTCATGACCTTATCTGTCTGGGGGAAGCGCAAGCATTTCTTGGTCGTACCTCTTACAGAAGTGAGATTCTATCGTCGATGGGAGTCTATTTCCTTGTATCCAGTACCACGTGCAAGGCTAACAGACTACATTCGTGACAGCAACAGCTTGGGATGGAAGTACAAAAACGAAGTATACATTAGACGAGACTGGCTCTGTTGGCTGAGTCAGAAAGTGCGCAGATAGTTTGTGGTTCGATTCCTATAGAATACACACATATATTATAATATATATATGTATATTTCTGTAGGTATAAATAGTTTTTTTTTATTTTCTGTAAAAATAATACCTAAGCAAAAAAAGAATGAGCAGCAGTACTCGCCCCCCCCCAAGAGGAACAAGAAGAAGGGTCCTAAATCTACAAACCCACCACAAAAACCAACCAGCAACATCAGCACGCTCCCTCCACACAGAACAGGGTTCAAATTTTAGTTGTCGGCACTAGTTTGCAAAAGAAGGCACTACTTTGCAGAAATTGAAAAAAAAGAAGGCAAGATCGTGTCAAACACCATCTGTGAAGGCTGTCAATGCGACTACTGCATGGAAAGGGCCAAGCACGATCGCGACGAGCAGATGCTGCTCAGCCTCATCGAGGAGCACAACAGGCTCATCTTCTACCACAAGAGGATGATGGCAAGGCTTGTACAGCACCGAGACGACAGACGGGCGCGTGGCAACAGCCTCAGCCTCGTCTTCAGAGATGCCTGTGTCCCCATTCCACCCAAGAG
>WBZZ01000469.1:132500-177500 GCA_019918135.1 Paulinella micropora
AATCAAATACACTACTTATTAATCAAATATAACCTTCATACATATTTTTTTGATCTCAAACGAGAAATTCCTAGTAATTGCGTTAGGCGTTTGTCCTGAACGCTAAAATGCCAAAAATCACATAACTTTATTTTTGATAATTTTCCAACTCAATACCCTATCTATTTATCAAATATCACTTTCATACGTATTTTTTTTGACGTCAAACGAGAAATTCCTAATAATTGCGTTAGGCGTTTGTCGTGTTGATATTACGGACGATAGGGGGCGATAATTCGTGAATTTTCATGCCTTTACCCTCGCAACTGCTATCGTGGCAGTAGAAATACAGCCCGTCTCTTCTCCATACTACATAGCACTTGTCGCTTTTATTTTCTTCTCCGTTTATAATACATACTCGTGTCCCTATGGTTTTTAAAACAAACATTCTCTGCTTTATTTCAACAATTTCTACATTTGGTATTTTGCTGAGTATAATTTCGCGTATTTCGTCCAATGTAATATGTTGATATCGTTTCAAAGTTGTATATTCGGGAATTTCGACATCGTAAAATGTATTGTCATCGGGGCGCATAATCAAATAATCTTTAATTTCCACATCTTGTAGCAGTTTCAAAGTGTTTGTTTTTGGTGTGTATGAATACGGAAGCAAGACGCGGTCGCTATCCTCTTTATGAGAGTAGATAGTGCGAAAAGCCCTGTTTTTGTTATAGACAGAAATATCAAGTATGGTTTGCAACTCAATATTCTTGTCGGCTCGTTCAAACGTGAAACAAAGGTCGGGATAATCTTTTTCAATCACTACTTCCACATACTTCCAAAACTCTTTTTGTGTTTCGCAGTTTTTAAACACCAAGCCATTATCGTAAGAAAAATTGCACGACATTTTAGCATTCTTGCTCGCGTCCAAGTATTTGGCTTTTTTGGGATTATACTTCAAGCCTACACTAGCAAATACGTTTTCCATAAGCGTGTTCCACCGCTCATACATTTTTTCTCGTGAGATTGATAATTCATCGCCATCAATGTCGGCAAACATTCGTGGGGTTTGTTTTCCATTAATACTTCATAGTATTGCTTTTGGTCATCGGGCGTTTTTTCAATCAATTCAACGAAATCCTCTTGGCATTGCATAGTGGTAAATTGTTTATTCCCCCACTTGATAAGAACCGCATCAAGTGGTTTATCTCTCAGTGCTTCTTCTTGTTTCCAATACCATTGTTCATTGGTCAGTGTCGGTGCGGTCATGTTATATAGTCGCTCGGATTTTTTTTATAAAAATAAATTAATTATTCTATATATCCGTATAACCATGTATGGAGTTGTCCTTAATAGGTAATTATAATTTTTTTTATATCGTTATGACAAAAAAAAACAACTTGTTTCTTTTCTTACTTATTATCTTAGCCAAAAGGGTTTATCGTTGGTTCCACTTCTAATCTTATCCAAGCAATCCTCTTAAAGCATTACAAAGAGTGCACCGATAAAATTTCTTTTTCATACAAGATTTATGATAATACTTGTCTCTGTTCGGATATTTTTCTACAATCTTTTTTGGAATTGCCCTGTTGCTATTACAATAGCAACAAAATTTAATGTTTGGATTGTCAAGAGTGCGGATGAGCAATGACAGGTCTTCGTTCATTTTATCGTTCTTAAACCGCTTGATAAATTCAGAGCTCAGCACTATTTCGCTCCCGTTTTTTACATTTTTAATGATGTAATTCTTTGTAATCTAGTGTGAGCAACAACAATATTCTTCTTCCCCTTTTTCTATTATTTCCATAAGTTTCCAGTCGGCCGTGTTCCATTTTCCATCGGGTGATAGAAATGAAACTGCATTAACTAGATTTAAGAAGTAATTTCCATTCACGTAATCCAAATGGAGTTGTAAGTCTTCATACGTCTAGTATGATCGGCTGTGAGAGGTGTCCATGGTTTATATAATAGTGTATATATATTTTTTTATAAATAAATTATATATTGTTTAACATACTATTACGAAAAGCCCTTAATTCAAGCAATTCTGCTTTTTGTTTTTCGTATTTCTCCTTCCACAATGATTTTATTCTCTCTTGGTTCTTATAATAGTATGTCTTCGCATTTTCTCTATTCTTATCAGGATGAGCCTTCAAAAATGCTTTCGCCCTTTCCCTTCTCCGTTGAACGATTTCTTCCTTGGTGAACTGAGGTGTCCTCTGCATTATGTGTCTCTTATATATATACTTATATTATTTTAATTATTTTAAATAGAAAATCCAGCCAGTCTTCAAAAACGCGAAAACGTCGCTGTGGCGACTTGGACTGCTGTGAGTGGTATTAAGCAACCGAGAGAGACAAAATCATCTTAGTATTAATAGTGTCCAGGGTGGTTCGCTGCCAATACCCCGCGGAACCTATTATATATTACATATTGTAATAAAAAAGGGAGAGGAAAAAAAATTTGCTCCCTTTTAATAAAAGGTTAGACACCTTGGACAATAAAAAAAATGTGTAATACGAAGAAGAATTATATAATAAATATTGTGGACATCACCCCCCCAATTATCCGGTAAAAAACTTATTTATAGATTTCGTCTGGCCGGACACGTCTGAAATGCCAATTTGATCATGCTCTTTTGGTGGCTTTTTGTCTTTGCGTCACTGAGCTAATATAACGAGACATCATTCTCTTTTTTGAGGACTGTGTTTGGTTATATTACCGACTTACTCTTCCATTGAGCTATCGTTGGGGATAGTACATTTGGAGTCCATAGCTAAAGGCTGATTTCTTTTCTGATCTGTCGCACAGACATCAGATAAGCACAAATTTATTTTTCGCTGATCTGTCGCACAGACATCAGACGAAAACAAACACTCCTACTCATCCTCAAACAAAAAACTTACAAACAAGCAATCAATTTGTCACAAGCTGTCATAACCTTTAGCCCTTGTGCACATTTGGCTTCTGTGTGCTCTTCTAGAAGACACCAGACCACACCTACTCCACTCCCTCTTACTGCTTGCATAAAGCCAAGTAGGACAAGTGCAAAACAAACATCAGACAAACACACAGACAGAGGAAAAAACGAGCAAAGCACTCCCACTCTCTGTTCTGAACCATTTTCCTTGCATTTTCCGAGTCTGCAGAAACCAGAGGAGATTACACTGGCATCTCTCACACAAGAGCAAGACAAATATCGAAGCACTGTCCGACGACAGACTGACTTCTACAAAACAGCTCTTTTAACCAAACTATTGTTATCTCTGTGTAGGGCCTGACGCCCCATAACTATTTCAACAAAGAAAAGGAAGAAGGAGAAGAAGGTTGCATAGAGTGATAAGAATAACAGAGAAAAAAAATCATTCTATTCTGAGTCTTGCTTCGGCAGAGACAGACGAGACGGCCACGAAACAGCACCGTTACGGGATCGCTATTTGAGTGAGCGATGGTGTTTCCTGGATACGACCCACATTAGTACCAGAATGATGATCTCATTAAAGACTCTACAGTCTAATCAAAAACTGATATATTTTAATAACATGAACTGCTACACCGGATTCCATCGATCTCTACTTGTATCTGCATATCGCAAGGTTAGGGCGCACTCAACCCAACTTCGGATATAGTCATCAGACTTGATCACCTGACACTATATTAAATGATACCGATTTATACAAGGGTATGTCTTCACAAAAAGTAAATGTATTTATGGAAACCGACGACCGGTTATTATATATATATGGAAATGGTGACATACACATTATTACTCAACCATAAAACATACTTGGACATACTGCACAAATATCTTATCGACAGAAGAAAGAGGAAGATTTTAATATAGATACTGAATGTGCTAGAGTATATATACGATTGGTACCGGGGCAAGTATCATTGTTGTTTTATAACTGCTAATTCGTGGGTTGATGTATCTTCATACATAACTCTAAACGAATCTTAGTCAGAAAAGAAATCAGTTCAAAGCGTATTATGTCGGAAACGAAGTTCCGCCATAAAAAACTGCGAGGGGGTACTGTGGACATCACCCCCCCCCAATTATCCGGTAAAAAACTTATGTATAGATTTCGTCTGGCCGGACACGTCTGAAATGCCAATTTGATCATGGTCTTTTGGTGGCTTTTGTCTTTGCATCACTGAGCTAATATAACGAGACATCATTCTCTTTTTTGAGGACTGTGTTTGGTTATATTACCGACTTACTCTTCCATTGAGCTATCGTTGGGGATAGTACAATATTGAAATTTAATAAGGAAAAAGTGTCTAACCTTTAAAAAACCTACTCGGCCGTGGCCGACCATGGGGTTGGCCACCAAAAGGAGAAGATATTTTCACGCGCCCTGCTCTTATATTAATCTTTTCGTTTGCTCTTACGTTCATACTCCGCCCGCTCTTATATTTACTAGTTGAATTATATGTTAAGCATACTATACATTGTATATATACCAATGAGTACCATCATAGAAGAGATAAAGGCGGTGTTTAACCTCCCTGATCCAAAGAGGCAACGATATAGGGCAAAGTATGTGGAAAACAATAAGGAGAAAATTAAAGAGCATCAAAAGAAATATAGAGAAGCAAACAAGGATAAGATAAATAAACAACGACGGGAATATTACAAGAAAAATAAGGATAAGATCCAAGAGCAACAAAAGAAATACAGAGAAATTAATAAAGTAGTATTGAATAAATACAAAGGGGAATATCTCAAACAGATAGAGAAAGAGAAACAAACAGATCCTAACGTTGAGTATTTAAAAACCCTCCAATTCTAAAATAATATCGTTATGGCTGAGCCGATGCCACCAATTTTGGTCAAAAAGGATTTTTTTTTTGCCGATCATCCAAGGAGTTTATTTTACTTTTGTGTGTATTTCCCCCTAACCCCCCCGCCACTCACTTCGTGAGTGTCCGCCCCCCCTTCCCCCCAGTTATGTTTGATGATCATTTATGTATTCGCGACTTGTCCAACCGCAAAGTATAAAACAGGCCTTAAAAATATGAAAAACCAACATTTGACATATAGAAAACATACATAGAAAACAAAAAAGTGTCAAATGTTTAACGTAAATTATCAAACTGAGCACATTAAGAGAAATTACGACGAAAAGACACATAAACCATATACACGCAGTTTATAAATATTTTTATGAAATAAAAATATGGTTTATGTGTCTTTTCGTCGTAATCTCTCTTAATGTGCTCAGTTTGATAAATTTACGTTAAACATTTGACACTTTTTTTTGTTTTCTATGTATGTTTTCTATATGTCAAATGTTGGTTTTTCATATTTTTAAGGCTTGTTTTATACTTTGCGGTTGGACAAGTCGCGAATACATAAATGATCATATATATATATATATATATATAAATATTTTTAAAAATATTATCGATAGGCCTGATAAAACAAAATGCCATTTTTGTCCTAGTGGGATAATCCATTGCCTTTTTGTCCCGATCCGTACGGGGGAAAATGGCATTTGCTTATCCACATCCACAACTAGTGTAATTACAGTCGGTGGTGCCACCAGCGGTGTTATATGCATTTTTGCGGTCACCGGTGCCACCTGTGCAAAAAGGCAATAGTGGTGGCGATTTTGGCAATGCCGAAATGTCCCATGATGTTGCCTGTTTCGGCCGTATCACGTCGGGTGGCGTAGGGTGGCAGGAAACACCTGATTTTCAAGGTGGCATGATTTGGGTTTTTTTGGCAGCCAGACTTTGCGGCTTTCCCCTGCATTCGATCGTGGTCCTTTCAAGTCGGGAAAAGTGGTATTCGACTGTTCAGGCCACGCGCTATCAGAATCTGCAATAAAATTTTGTGGCGGGCGGTGGCACCGGACCCGTCCCACAAGTGCGGGTCTCTTTATTTTTTGGATTAATACCGACCACAAATTATTTTTCGTAAAAAGCCAGCGATCGAACAGGTACGAAAAGCGGCAGAGAGTTCATCTCCTGCTGTCAGTAGTCCTGCCAATGGTCCTCTGAGCGTGCACGAAAAGCGGAAGGGAGTTCACCTCCTGCTGTTAGTAGCCACACTAAGGGGTCTGTTGCCAAAATTCCTAAGCGGGCACGAAAAGCGGCAGAGAGTTCATCTCCTGCTGTCAGTAGTCCAGCCAAGGAGTCCGCTGCGCCCCCCCCCCCCCCCTACCCTGGCTACCCCTGCACTGGCTACCCCCCCCCCCCCCCTACCCTGGCTACCCCGACGCTGGCTACCCCCCCCCCCCCCCACCTACCTTGGCTACCCCGACACTGGCTACCACCCCCCCCCCCCACCATCGTCACCTCCCACCAGAAAAAGATGGTAGGGGCCAGTCGTCTGACCTTAGTCTCTATATAAGTATGTCTGCATCGACTGGCCCGGAAGGTAAAAAAAGAAGGGACGGGTGGGACACCGGAACCCACTACGTAACGGCTAAGCGGAGACTGCTACTTGGCCATTACGCGGTGGACCCCGGGTGCCACCTCCCACCAGAAAACAGAACGGTCGAGACCAGTCGTGGGAACCTTGCCCCTATATAAGTCTGTTTGCATCGACTGGCCCGGAAGGTAAAAAAAAGAGGGGGGACGGGTGGGAGTACCGGTGCCCACTACGTAACGGCTAAGCGGCGATTGCCACTTAGCCGTTACATAGTGGACGCGGGTGCCACCTCCCACCAGAAAAAAGAACGGTCGAGACCAGTCGTGGGAACTTGGCTCCTATATAGGTACGTTTGCATCGACTGGCCCGGAAGGTAAAAAAACTATGGATATAACGGTGGGTGTGCCACTTAGCCGTTACATAGTGGACGCGGGTGCCACCTCCTCCCTGAAAAAGTTACGGTCGGTGCCAGTCGTTAGAACCTAGTCCTATATCAGTTTGTTTGCATCGACTGGCCCGGAAGGTAAAAAAACTACGGAAATAACGGTGGGTGTGTGCCACTTAGCAGTTACACAGTGGGTGCGGGTGCCACCTCCCTCCAGAAAAAAAGCTAGTCTGTGCCAGTCGTGTGAACTTGGTGTATATAGTGTCTGGCAGGCGACGACTGGTCCAGGAGGCGAAAAAATGAAGGGAATAACGGTGGGTGTGTGCTACTTGGCCGTTACGCAGTGTGACCGGGTAACACCACCTTTTCGTGAAAATTTACGGTCGGTGCCAGTCGTGAGAACTTAGGGTATATAGTGTCTGAGCGGTGACGACTGGTCCAGGAGGCGGAAAAACCACGGGTATAACGGTGGGTGTGTGCCACTTAGCAGTTAGATAGTGGACCCGGTGCCACCTCCTTCGTGGAAAAAAATGCGGTCGAGGCCAGTCGTGAGAACTCAGTATATATAGGGTCTGGCCGGTGACGACTGGTCCAGAAGGCGGGAAAAAATGACAGGAATAGCGGAGGCTGAATTCTCTGGAAAGTAAGCGGAGTGGTGCCACCAAAGCGTGGACCAGTCGTGAAAAATTCTGCCGTAGAGATAAAATTTCTGACGACTGGTCCAGACTTTGGGAGAGGCTGAATTCCCGGGAAAGTAGGCGGAGGTGTGCCACCACCAAAGCGTGGACCAGTCGTGAAAAATTCTGCAGTAGAGATAAAATTTCTGACGACTGGTCCAGACTTTAGGGGTTGGGCGGTGAGGGGGGCTGTAGCCACCAAAAGGCAAAACGCAGCAGGTGCGGCGGGTGGTGCACCGCCCCCTACTGACGACAACTGGGTTTAGGGGGGGTGGGGGGGGGTGAAATAACATTTTGTTTTCCGGTGGGGGGGGTCGTTTCCTCTGAACCTGCACCGGAGGGGGGGGGGTCGTTTCGTCAGATCGGCACTGGAGAGGGGAGAGGGGGGGGGGGGGTCGTTTCGTCAGATCGGCACTGGAGAGGGGAGGGGGGGGGGGGTCGTTTTCGCCAATAAAAAACAATTTAATAAAAATTGTCGATAGGCCGGTGCCGGCCCGACCAGAACCGGAGCCGGCCGGACCAGGGGCGCGTGCCTCGGCAGACCAGTTGTCGGGTCGTGACCAGCTCAGACTTGGTTCTTTTTAGAACCAAGCAAGTCCCTTGAGCCGGAACGAAGCTATTGCCAAAATTTTCCTTGGTCCGCAAAACCCGTGAAATTTTTGGCCAAATTTTTTCGATCACTTAAATATTTATTGGATGTCTGTTCTGGTAGGTACAAGTGCGCCATGTTGACTCTGTTCGAGACGGGGGACCCGGCCAAGCTGTCCCGGCTGGCGGAGAATAAACGCCTCGTCCCGACCTACAAGCAATTCTTGACGAGACTGCACGCGGCCTGCAATGCAGACGGCGGGCTGGCGGTCACCTACACCTACGGCAAAGATGGCAAAGGCGGCCGGCTGTACGCGGACTGTGGCTACCAGAACGCGCCCAAGGCCTTGCGCAGGTTGTGTCTCGAAGACTGGCACTGGCATTTCGACATCAAAACTCTGTGCCCTTCTTTCTCTGGTACCTGACCCGCGAGCTGCCGTGTGCCCGTGAAACCCTGGGCGACAAGGTCTCGGCCCTGCAAGAGTACGTGGAGCGACGTGAAGAGGTGCTTAGGCGTGTGCAGGAGGAGCTGAAGACTGACCGGGAGGGCGCGAAGGAGGCCATGCTCAAGATTACGCACGGCGGCTACAAGTTGGGGCGTTCTGCTACTGCCGACGACTACCCTACCGTGCGGGCCTACCGAGCGTCGATCCGAGAGGCCGCCGAGTTTCTGGGCTCGTTTTACTACAAGCGTCTCTGGAAAGCCTGCGACAAGAAGGGCGAGACGGAGGAGGTCTTGCCCGGCCGCTCGGGGACCCTCTACGGCAAGCTGGGCCGCTTCGTGCATTACTTGACCACGCGGTACGAAGCCGTGACCATGCGAGCGGCCATCAGGTTCTTCGAGGAGAAAAAGGGCTGCGACGTCGCCTGCCTGGTGCACGACGAAGTCATTATCGCGGACCGGGAAAACAAGCTACCCGAGGACAAGGGCGAGGTGGTACGTGAGCTGAATGCCTACCTCCGAGAGAACGTTGAGTACCCTGGCGTGCAGACTAGCAAGAAGGGCATCAAGTTTATGAAAGTGGCCAAGAAGCGCGTGGCGGTGCCCGGACTCGTGCCCCCTACCGACATCGGCTGGTCCATGGCGCAGATGACGGCCCAGCCAGGCGACCTGGAGTCGGTCCTGTTGCCGACCAGCCGCTCCAGCTGTGCCAGCGACCGGTTCTACGCAGAGGGTGACATGCCCATGACGAAGAGCGAGAAGAGCGAGCGACGCGTGCTGCACCCGCTCTCGTTCGATAAGTACAGCGTGCAGTGCCTCAATGCCTGGACTGGGATGGGCAAGACCTACACGGCCTTTTCGTACATCTATCGGCTGCGCCGAGAGAACCCACAGGCCAGGATCCTGTGGATTACGGGGCGGCGGGCCCAGGCTACCAGCGGCGGCGGCGGCCTGCGGCTCCAGTGTCGCGCGTGGCAGCAAGCAGAGGAACTGAAGAGTTACTGCGAAGGCAAGATAGAGGAGGAGGTAGCAGTGGCCGAGGACAACGTTCGTGTCCTGCAAAGCATACTGGATGACATCGTGATCTACTACGAGAAAAGTCCAGCAACTAAAAAGTACTACGACCTGTACGAATCTAAAATCGTCTTTTGCCAATACGAGTCTCTGTGGCAGATTGAAAGCGAAGAGGAGGGTGGCGGCGGAATGTCATTCATTCAACAGTACGACTTGTGCGTGGTTGACGAGTTCATACTGGTTTGTGACCAGTCGGTGAGCGAGAAGACCAACCGAGGGAAGCTGCGGGAGAACGATAGAACCTGGATAGACGTCTGTACACGGGCGGAGCGGCTCCTGATCATGGACAAGGACCTGACGGAATGCAGCAGACTGCATGATTTCCTGTTCTGTGACCAAGATGAAGGGATCGCCTACAGGCGCGTGGGTCGCAACAGCACGCTGGAGCAAGCGCAAGCACAAGTCGAGTTCCACCACTACTCCTACGTATCGCCTACCCTGGAGCGCCGGCTCAAGATCGTGCCCGATCAGGCCAGCTGGCTAACCGCCTTGATTGAAAGCCTCGGAGACCAGAAGCAGCGCAGCTGGGCGTGCTTCCGCAGCCAGCGCGCGCTGGAGTTTGTTTACGACGCGCTGACCAAGGAAGGACTTACGTTTCCGCACCTCGTGGGCGACCCAGCAGCGCGCAAAGCCTACGACGAGCTAGTGGAGGAAGGCAAGGCCCCGCCGCATCACACACCGGAACTGGACCCGAAGAAACTGTGCAGACAGAACAGGCCCGCGGGCCCCAAAGAAGGCTGGACCGACGACCAGGACAACAAGATACGCAACGAGTGGATGGAGGGCTCGCCCGTGCGCATCATAGACGGCAGGACGCCAGACAAGACCAAACAGCGCAGCCTGGCGAACATCGACGGCTGGCTGTGAAGTGGCGGCGATTGTAAATGTATCGACAGCGCAGACGAACGGCACGGCGAGGGCAGAGCGACCCGTTGCATTTTCACGACGAGCGCGGTCATGGTGGCCGTGGACGCACAAACACCTTTTGACCTCATCCTGCTGAACTGCGCGGATAGGGAAGGCAGGGCGGCAGTGACCGGTCCTACCGGCCGGGGCCTGGCGCAGATGCTGTTGCGGGCGCGTAACGTCGTGAAGGATCCCACGGTAATCCTGGCCTACTTTGGCGAAGGGGGGCTGGGCCACCTGAGATTCTACGACGGGGACCAGGCCCGAGCAGAGCATGCCTGGCAGCACTGCCAGTTGTTCAAGACCATCACACAGAACTTTTATGTGAAACAGAGGCAGATGGTGGAAAAGGCCTCCAAGCGGAACATGGTCAGTGCATGGGCGCTCGTGGGCAATTTCCGGGAGGGTCCCTCGTTCAAGGACAAGCACGGCCGCGTCCATCGTTCCGAGCTCCCGACCTCGTTGCAACTGCGCCTGATAGCGCGAGAGGTTGAGCACCAGCGCGACCTGGGCTTTGGCTGCTGGTGGAAGCTGTCCACCGACTTTATCGTCACCCTCGACCAAGCGGCCCCGCTGGAGGAGCGACTGCAAAAGCTGGCCAAGGCACGCGCCTTGGCCAGAGAGTTGCGAGACGTGGCGGAAGAGGAGAACGAAGAGGAGGGCAAGGAAGAGAGCGACCATGAAGAAGAGGAGGAAACAGAGGAGCAAAAGCCCGGGTCGGCAAAAGATAGACGGTTGCTGCGCTTGGTACTGGCTCGGCTGATCGACTGGGGGGAGAGCTCTGCCTACAGTAACGTGGTGTGGCGCAGGGACGAGATGGAGAAGTTCAGGGGTTTGCACACACTGGAGGAGATGCAGAAGCGAGTGGTGAATGTGCTTGCGCGGTACCCGGGCTTCTTTCCCTACGTTACCCGAGTTGGGACCACGGGCCTGGTGAAGGACTTTGGACGGATTGAGAAGGCTCTGCCCGGCTTGACTCGCGGGTGGCCGCTCGGGGGCCCGTGGAGCTCATCGAGCTCAGCGAACAGGCGCAGATTCTCGCGACGCGCGAACACGCCGCTCAGCTGCGCGAGGTGGCCAAGACGGTAAGCCGGGCGTTGGGGAAGGCAAGCTTCAGCGAGCTCGATGCCAGCGCATGCACTAGAGAGGCGAAGGAGTGCGACCATGCACCGGGCACGCACCTGACCATCCCCTACGAGGTGCTGCAAGAAAAGGACGCGGTCTGGTGCCGGGCCTGTAACGACCTCTTCTATGCCCGGGCAGGAATCAGGGCAGAGGACAAGGCAGTGTTCGCAAAGCGCTTCAAGTCGCCGAAGGCAAGGCTGCAACACGTAGTGAACAAGTTTGGCCTATTTCTGTCGAAAGACGAAGGCAAATCGAAGAGACCGACCGAGAATGGATCGAAGAAGCGGAAATCTGTTCACACGCTGCACAAGATGGTGGCCAGTGGCAAAAAACCTATCAAGGGCCACACTGCCGTCTGCTTTGCCGAGGGTCTCCATGATGGACGGTACGGTACACACGAGCCGGCCAAAAAGCGACAGAAGGTCACGAACGACGCGGACACGCGGAGTGACGCGGAACGCGCACAGTCTTAATAAAAAAAATGCGGCTTTTCCCCGTAAAATTTTTTAAATGTTATTGCCCAAAAATAATTAAAACAAAAAAGAAGTGTGCTTAGAAAACATAGGAAGCAGCAAGAGGGATTTGAACTGTGGACAATTAAATCTTGTCTGTCTTTGTTTTTATCCATTGAGCCATGCCAGACACACAGACTTCTACTAGAGATAACTCTCTATTATTCGCGGCCGGTTGCCTACCCGCCCGGTTCTTACTGGCCAAAGTGGCACTGGACTCGGCCGGCCCGACCAAAGATAAATTACGGCTACTTGCGATAGTACCGGGACTCATGTGGGTATCAGGAGCGATGAACAAACAAGAAGAAGGCTTCCTGGGTGGACGGATCTGGTGGTCTCAAAACAGAGTCTGGCACGGGCTTCTCTATTTGCTTTTCTCTGCTACGGGCAAAGGAGAACTACTGGTGACAGATGCCGTGTTGGCTGCTTTCTACGGTCTCCAGCATTTTAGCAGAGAATGATTTTTTTTCTCTTGTGTCATTAATGCAAGCACGCGCGAAATGCAAGTCCGAAAAAGAGATGGCTCGTTGGAGCCGATTTTTTTTGACAAAGTGCTACACCGCATCTCGCTCCTCGCAACTGATCTGCCAGGCGCGAGCGCGGTCGAGGTGGCCCGACAAACAATTGCGGGCATACGAGAAGGAATCTCAACCTCCGAATTGGATGGACTCGCCGCCTCGAGCTGTGCGGCGCTGGCCTCGTACCACCCTGACTATGCACTGCTCGGTGGCAGAATCGTCGCTAGTGACCTCCAAAAAAGTTGTCCTGTCAAGTTTCGGGACGCGATGGACAGTCTGCGCCTGTCGTTGGTGCTATCGTTCTCTGTCTTTGTCGACAAGCACCAGGCTGCTTTAAACGAGACAGTTATGCCCGAAAGAGACCTCAATTTTGACTACTTCGGAATCAGCACGTTCAAGCAAGGCTACCTTCTCAGAGACGCCGACGACAAGATTTGCGAGACGCCGCAATACTTGTACATGCGAATCGCGGTGGCGCTGCACCACGGCCTGGAAGAAAGCACAGACAGCGTCCTGCGCAAGATCCAGGACACCTACAATCTCTTAAGTGCTGGCCTGTACAGCCATGCTTCACCAACTATGTTCAACGCTGGCCTGTGCCGGAACCAGCAGCTGGCTTCGTGTTTCCTGTTGCCGGTTCGAGATGATAGCCTCGATGCGATCTTCACGACAGTGAAAGACTGTGCAATTATTTCAAAACACGCAGGAGGTATTGGGTTGTACATCGGCAACGTGCGAGCGGCAGGATCGAAGATCTACGGGACGGGGGGCAAAAGCGACGGGATTCTGCCACTCGCGCGTATTTTGAACGAGACGAGTCGTTACGCCAATCAGTCAGGACGCAGGAAAGGGGCGTTTGCTGTGTACATGGCCCCTTGGCACAAGGACATCTACGACTTCCTTGCCTTGCGTCAGAATACAGGTGCAGCGGAAACGAGAGCACGGGATCTGTTTACGGCGCTGATGATACCAGATCTCTTCATGCAGCGAGTGCGCGATGACGGCGACTTCACGTTGTTTTGTCCGACCGAGGTACCGGGGCTAGATGAGTGCTGGGGCAAGTTCTGGAAGTCTCGGTACATCCACGCCGAGAAAACACAACAGGGCCAAAAAGTGAAAGCCCGGCACCTATGGTCTGCCATCCTCAAATCACAGATTGAGACAGGCACGCCGTACATCATTTACCGAGACCACGCCAACGCGAAAAGTAATCAACAGCATACTGGAGTTATTCAGAATTCAAATTTATGCGCGGAGATCACGGAAGTGAGCTCGTCCGAAGAGATAGCTGTCTGCAACCTCGCGTCGCTGTGCCTGCCCCGCTTCGTCACAGAGGACAAGAAAATCGACATCAGCCTCCTCCACTCTGTCACGCGCAGTGCGGTAAGGGCCTTAGACCGCATCATCGACTTGACGACCTACCCCGTCCCCGATGCTAAAATGTCAAACTTGGAGCACAGGCCAGTTGGATTGGGCATCTGCGGCCTGGCAGACCTGTTCATGATCTTGGGACTTGGTTTTGAGAGCCCCGAAGCCGCCGCTCTGAATGACCGTGTAATGCGCGAGATCTACTTTGCCGCGATCACTGCCAGCGTAGATCTCGCGAAAGAAAAGGGGCAATACCCGGAGTTCGAGGGCAGCCCCGCCTCGCAGGGCAAGCTGCAGCCGGACCTCTGGGGCGTGGAGCTGAAGTCAGAGCGATGGAGTAGGCTGAAGGCAGACATGAAGACACATGGTCTCAGAAACTCGTTGGTGGTCGCGCTTATGCCAACGGCGTCCACGAGTCAGATACTCGGAGTGAACGAGAGTTTTGAACCGGTCTATAGCAATTTAATGGTCAGGCGGACACTGGCCGGGGAACACGCTATACTCAACCGGTACTTGGTCAGGGCGCTTGAACAAAGAGCCTCTGGACCCCAGCGGTCAGAGCGCAGCTCCTGGCAAACGACGGCTCTGTCCAGAACATCGCGACCATACCAGACGACGTAAAGCAAGTCTTCAAGACGGTTTTTGAAGTACCGATGAAGACACAGCTGCAACTATCCGCCGGGCGCGGGCCTTACGTGTGCCAGTCCCAGAGCCTCAACGTATATTTCGAAAACGTGACCGAGCGCAAACTGTCTAGTAGCCATTTCTACGCCTGGGAACTAGGCCTAAAGACCGGTTGTTACTACCTTCGAACCAAGGCAGCCACTAGTGCCAAGCAGTCGTGTACCGGTGACGTGTGTGTCATGTGTACAGTTTAATTAAATCAGGTCTACTGACAAGTCCATGGCACTGGCGCCGCCCTCGCTGTTTTCATCACCGGACAGAGACACGCCAAAAGCTTCCTTTTCAGAGAGGTCTTGGTCCGGGTACCCCAGTCCATCAGCTTGTTTCCGAATCTGCAAAACGCGCCAAGAAAGTGTAACCTTCTCACCCTTGCTGCAGAGCGCTGTAGCAGCAACAACGCATCGGACCACGTCGCCCTTTTGCAAGGTGGAGACATCTCCGCCTCCGATGAACCGAGCCCCTGACACAGTTGCTGTCAGACGAGGCGCCCATGCGCGGTCCGACTTTTGCGAAGTGCGCAGGCGCGTACAGGGCTGGTAGCAGCATCTGACCTGCTCGTCGCTCTTTGCCATCGGGCCCGCCCTCTTCATCGTAGGAACAATTTTGTCGCGCTGTTCCACCACGAGGTCGGCAACCTTTTCGTCGATTGAACGCAGCACCCAAAACGCCTGCAGCACTTCGCCATACTGTTGCGCGTGCTTGAAGTCGAGGTCAATGGTGGTCTTGGCTGACTTGTTGCCTTGGTCGTACGTCGAGGGGTCCCAACTCAACTGCATGGCGGGCAGAACCAACGTCAAGCTCTTTTCGCCGTAGCACAAATTTGAAAATATGCTTCCATAGTATTACGCAGTTCTGGGCATGTCCGACAGGCGGAGCTTTTTCGGGTCGGCGGCCGGGTCAAAGGCCCTGACCTGGTTGTTGTCTAAGACGAGGGACATTGGTTGAATTCTGGCCTGGATCTCTCTCTCTCTCTCTCTTTAAAGGGGATATACACGCGACTTCTTTTAAATCTCAAACTTTAAATGGCAGCCGTTGGAAACCCGAAAAAAAGGAAACGGAAATAAACGCGACGATTACTCAGCCAAAAAATGAGCTACCGCTTTCTGTGGAGGTCGCATTCTAGCGGCACAGCTTTCCGTCGGGCACTGGACTCGCTGAGCCCGCTGCTGCTGGAGGCTCGTGTCGAAGCGACCGTCGACAAGATCGTCTTGTGCAGTGCGGCCGACGGGCTGGTTGCTCAGTTTGTGGTACCCTTTTTGGGCGCCGCTAACGGCGACTATGTCTCGCTCAGTGGCAACTCGTCCAAATGCGTGTTTTCGCTCGATCTGAAAGAAATCCAGTGCTGGCTGAGCACGTTTCGCGAGGGCATGACTTTGGAACTGTCAGTCGCGCTCGACAACAGGCTCTGTGTCAAATTTTGGAACGACAACAAAACGTTTCGGCACTACAGCGATCTGACATCACTGCTCGTGTCCCAAGAGGCGGCCTTCCTGCCGACTACCGAGTGGACTGATGTCGACCGACTAGTCGAAGTCTCAGGGCCCGCGCTGAACGCTGTCATCAGGCACCATTCCAAGAGCAATTCTCACTGCCGTCTGTTCGTGGAAGGGGACGGGCTCTGTACCGAGTCCTCGCTGAGGGCAGTGGACGCGAGTCGGCTGGCACGCACCAGCCTTGGCGGCATCGCTCTGCTGGCAGAGGACAAGGAGTCGCTCTTGCGCTCGGACCTGTCGAAGACACCTACCGAGGCCGGCGACTGTGTCTACTCACTTGAAACGCTAAAGAAGGTACTTAAAAGTTGTGCATTTCAGGAGAAAAAGACTGGTCGAGTCTTGGTCGGCGCTGCGCCGAATGTGCTGCACCTCGTCTTCAAACGGGAAGGCGGTCCATGGCTCAAGTATGCTCTTCTGGCAGACTCCGAGGGACCGCCGCCTCCCCTGCCTGCGCTGGCGCCCCTCGCCCTGACCACCGACGGCGCCGCCGAGGAGGAGGAAAAGCGCAAGGTGGTCATCAAGCGCAAGAAGAAGAACACGAAGCGGAAGAGAGACGGATCCCTGGCAGGCGCCTGAGCCTTCTCAGCATGTACTTTTTACCAGCGAGCTTACTAATAAACGTCTTTTGCGTTTCCTTTCTGTGCACCGGCACGTACCAATCGACTACCCGGCCCACTGCCCTGAAAGCCGAGATGTCCAGAGGTCCTCCATAATCCACAAGCTCATGGCGCGGCGGCGCCGGTTGAACTAGCTGCTTGTGCAGATTGACTCTTAGAAACGAGTGTAAGAGGTTCATTGATCGTGAACGGATCGTCTCGGCAATCACGTTTTCTGCGAAGGCCGCTGCACAACCGATACTACAAAAATGACCCCAGACGAACAGCTCTTCGTCTGCGTGGGCTATCGGCAAGCCATACCACTTTGCCGTCATCCCGCGCGCAGCCGTAGGAACAGTGCAGACACTTGCCCTTGTAAACTTCAGTGCCCTCCATCTTTTTTGTGTGTGTCACTGGCAACTCCTCCTTTTCCCTTGTGTTTCAAATCTCGAATCTTAAACGCTCGCGGTTCAAGATCTGTTTCATTTCTTTCTCGCTAGCCGGCCGTCATTTTTGTACATGTCACACTGCGAACATGTCTGGACCTTCAGCTTAGCAACAACCGGTACGTACTGCTCCAAGTGTGGCCTGGTCAAGACAGAGCACGAGCTGTACACGTCGCAATGCTGGCTAGTCAACGGCCAGATGCCCCGAGAGCAATCGGCCCCTCCCAGACATGTCGGCTACACGAGACTGAGCAGGTTCAGACAGATCACGCGCGAGACATTCAACCTGCGAGGTGTGAATCAATCTGCGTCGTGTGTCAGCCCGGCCTTGTTAGCACAGGCGAGGCGCCTGGTCCACAAGTGGCGGGCACAGAGCCCGACGCCCGCTCGCCTCGCGTACATCTGGCGCCGAGAGAAGCTAGGCCCTTTAACTATCGACAAGGCCAGCCAGCTGTGCCACCTGCTCGGCTGCGGCCGGAGCCGGCGAGAGCCGAGCCAAGAGACGCTAGAGGAGTTGCAACGCCTCTTCAAAAAAGTCGACGCCTGCTGGCCCAGAGTGCTGAAGAAGCTGAGGGAGCGGTATGGGTGGGAGAGAAGGTGTTTCGTGAGTTATCAGACGTTGCTGAGGGCTTTCCTGCTGCTGCTGGGCGAGGAAGAGCTAGCGGCACAAGTGCCAGAGCTGAAGCAGTTAGAGAGCCGCCACCGCGCCAACGCCATGTTCGCTCTGGTGTGCGAAGAACAAGGCTGGGATTTCATCCCCTTAACTGGTTCACTGAACGGCAGCGGCCTCGCGCGCCCGCACGCGAGTCATCTTTTGTCTGGCCCGCACGCCAAGAAGAAGAAAAAGAAAAAGAAAAAAAAAGAAAAAGACGCCGGCCGCGGGTGTTGTGGCTATTGCTGAAAAAACAAATCTTGTATCATCTAGTCATTAAAGAGGAAGAAGACCATGGTGAAATGGGTCGCGAGTGGCCGGCTTGGCGCGGAGCCCAGCCACCTCAAAGTGGTAACCATGAGCGATGCCCCGCCCCAGCAGGTGGTTGACGCCTTTAACAACACCACACTACAAGAAATCCGTGACGGCCAGAAGCCGGTGCCGGTCTGGGAACGTCTGCCGCTCAAGACGAAAATGAGCCCGCAGGAGTGGGCGGACCTACGAGACAACTTTGTGGCCGCGCTGGATCTCCTCCGTTCTTACCGGGACGAGGTGCTGGACAGGGCGCACCTGTACTCGCTCGGGGTCGACCCCGCCCGTCACGCCGCCTCGCCCGTTCTGGCCCAGGTCATCAAGTCGCGCAAGGGCCACTGGAGCGAATTCATGGTGAAAGAAGATGGGGAGCTGGACGACGTCCTGTACGCGTACAAACGGTTCAAGGACAGCGGGCTGGACAAGGAAAATCTGGTTTCGTGCCATCACGCGGGCAAAGTGGACTTTGTCATTGTAGAGAAGCCAGGGGGCGGCCTGCTGTTCCCTAGCAGCTCCGCTGACCTGGCCAAGGGCAGAAACACGACCCTTCGCAAGCTCCTCTTCGGTGACGAGGACGGCTGGGTGAAGTTGGGGTTACCGAATCTCAGCGCCGGGCCGTTCACCAAGTGTCTGCTTGCTTATTGTATGACCTTTCTGCGGCTCCGCAAAGACGTGGACCAGTTTGTGAGTTTCATAAACGACCTGGTCGACGCTACCAAGCCCAACCTCTCCGCGAGAGGACAAGATTACGGCCTTTTCCGGAGCAACTGGTTGATCCTAGCCACCCAGCGACAGAGCCAGAAGGGCAAGGAACAGCCCTCGCGCTGTGTCTGGGGCGAGGACTTCGTGGTCAAGTGGTTTACGGAAGGGACGCTTTTTCGTGACAGGGACGCGAGTTCGGAAGGAGTTCAGCAGACCGGCAAGAAATTGATGAAGAACCTCAAGAAGAGGCACGTGCTCTACTTGGACCCCTGGTGCGCGTTCTTGGACGAGCTCTACCGAGCCATGCTCGCGGAGGCAGATTGCTTCGAGGACCCGGAAGCCAAGCGCGCCAACGACGGCCCCTTTGCGCCCAGCGAGAGACACCCGCTGTGGGCCCTGCAGTCCTTTTTGTTGCTGTCTATCCTCGGGTGCAGAATGTCTGAGTTGTGGCGCTTTAGCGAATTTGGCCCGGTGGAGGACGACCAGTATATGACGTTTACGGAGATTGGCCGCCAAAAGCATGTCTTGCAGCACCGGGCGGCGAAAAAAGGCGCAGACCCCCTCAAAGACCCGGACGACCAGAGCGATTACCAAGACTCTATCTATGTCGGCAAACCCATCGCCCTGGCTACGGCCTCGGCGTCGGTGTACTGAGAATCTGGCGTCACCTGATCTTTGGCACGGAGAACCATTTTAAGCACCGGGCCAAGATGGCGCCGGGCGCTAGCATGCTGCTGAAAGGCGACAGGCCCAAGTCCGATTACCTGAGCTGGACCTCGCACCGGGCAGAGATCCTGGCGGAAGAGGATGACCAGCCGATTGCCATGCCACCGACGAAGAAGATGAAGGTCAGCACGCTGCCGTGGATGCAGAGTCTGGTGGTTGCGGGCCACAAGAAGAACATCGACAGGCCCAGCCAAGTGATGCCCAACAGCGAAGTGGGCGCGGCCCTGAAAGGTGGCGGCTTTAAGAATACGTTCGAAGACCTGACACACCTCTACCAAGAGCGCTCCAAGAGCGAGTTCCGCATTAGCCGCCCTCACCTGCTGCGAGCCATCTACGCCAATGTGGCCTGGGAGCTCTACGGAAACCATTCGCTCGTGGCCCGGCCGGTGTTTTTTAGCCGGGTTTTGGGCCACACGCTCGAGTACGAAAACAAGGACGAAGGACTCAGCAATCTCAAGACGCAGATGTTTCTATGACAAGGTGAAAGTGATGAGCAAGGCGGCGCCGTCCCTGCACGAGCCGGACTTGGTGAAGATTGTGCAAGCCATTGTGCAACAGGGCGAAAAGCTGGCCTCGGACTACGCACGGGTCCTGGGTGACTTGAAATACGTCATCCCGCCCACGCTTAAACAGCTGCCCCGCGAGACCAGAGCCGAACGGTTACGCCGACAAGCCGTAGAATTTTTCGCGGCACATTTGCAACACACTGCCAACGAACTGCGCCGGCCCAGTTTTTGGCGCGGAACGCTCGATTCCATTTTTTCCGTGAAGGCTTCCTACCGCTTCGCTAGTCATGCCGCTGCGGCCCTTGATACGGCTGATCCTACACCAGCCGCTCGGATCACGCGGTTTATGCAATTGTGCTAAGAGTTTCAAGAATTAAAAGCTCATAATTCGACTTTTATTGAAAGTCGAAAGTGAAAAGCAAGCAAGGTCGAATCCCTGGCAAATTTTTTGGCCGTGCCGCTAATTACGATGAACCGCGACAAACCATGCCGAGTGGCACCTGACGGGAAAATTTCGCTGATCGATTTTGCCGGGAAGACGTTTCCTTTTTTGACTCCTAGCCGTTGCGCGGAACGAATTCGCAGGCACCTTGAGCTACACCCCTATCGCGTAACCAACGGTCACATTTCGAAATTCAAATTCCCGAAACAGCGCGGCCAGCGCTGTGGCACGTGGGTCTGCGCGCCCGAAATAGCAGTCGAGGTCATGGGCCAGTTCGCGACTGACTGGGGCACCCGCTCACGGCGACGGGCACCGGCTGGGGTCAGTGACCAGCCCCTTGTACCAAGCGTCGCCGCTGTCGTGAGCGATCTGGAGGGCGTCCGCGACGGATTTGCAGTTCTTGGACAGCTCGCTCCAGACACAACAAGCGCGTTCCAGCCTGGACTGGACGAGACAGTTGGTGCAGTTGCCGTTACCGAAGAAGAGACAATGCCTCCTTTCGAGCTCCTGACCCCTGTTCTGACTTACGAAGAACAGGACAGGCAAGAAGAAAATGAACTTGGCAGCTTCCCAGAGCATTTCGTTTTTTAATTAAAGAGATTAGTAGAAAAAAATTTAAAAATCCGTAATGTACAGCGCCTTGTTGAAGCGAGGCAGAAAACGGGCCGCTGTCTCTTCGGCCCTGCCAGCCACAGGTAAGTTGCCCACTTGCCAGCTTCCACCACCGGCCAGCCCGCGTCCTCGTATGCTTGCCGGAAGCGGTAAGCCGGTATATAGGCCACGGCTATGACTGGTTCACGAGTGGTCTTGGGCACAGGGAAAGACGTCCGCCCCATGCGTCGACAGGCGGCAAAGGGCGTGATCAGACGGTGTCGGTTGTGATACACAAAACAGTAGTTGCAGTAGCCTTCGATGGTCCTTCTCTGGCAGCAGTCGAAGCAAGTGTGCGCGCTCTTGCGCACCACGTCGCTGATGAGGCGCGGCAGCGACTTGGCGTTGAAGTTAAAGGTAGTGTTCAGGAACTTGTGCAAACCGGCCAGCTCTCCGTTCTGCACTTTGCGCCGTTTCCATCGGCCGCGCGCAAACCGGTCCGTGTGCGTTTTAAGGTAACGGATCGTGTGCGCGACCTCTCCGACTCGGAGGTAAGACAGCACTTCTACCAGGAGATCAGCCGGCAGCGCGGCTAGTAGCATCTGGCCCTTTCTCTCTTTGAATATACGCCAGAACTTTTGTTTTTTTATAAGACTGCTAACGGAGGCACGTAGTCGTCGTCATTGCCATCAATGGGCGGCGCGAGCGCCTTGACTGTCGTACCCGCGTTGTTGTACACGAACTTGGACTTGAACGGCGCAGGCTGTAGCTGGTTCTGCTGCGCAAACCGCTCTGCCGCCAACTTCTCGGCGTCTCGGGTTTGCTGGTCCAGCTTCTGGAGGATCTCCTTGTCTCGTTGGGCCATGGTCTTCCCGTCCTTTTTGAGGCGCTGTCTTGCGCGGTCGCCGTAGAAGAGCATACGCTGCATCATTTCCCTCTCTTGACGGGACATGCCCTTGAGCGAAGTTGGCAGCCAGCTCGGAGCACGGTACGCCAGCTGTTTGAGGCGTTCCTGCTTCTGGATGTCCGCGCGGCTCGGCGGCTTGGGCGGGTCAGGCCACGCAAGATCACTTCGCCGTCCGGCAACGAAGCGGAGCGAGCCAGGACTTGTAGTTGTACTCAGACCGGTCGATGTGCTCGTGATACACCATCGCAGCATGCCGTGTCCCGACGTTGCGCTCATCCGTGCATTGGGCAAAGTGAGCCAAGAACTCCTTTTTCGGGAAAAGCTGGCCGAAATTCTCCCACAGGTTGGTAAGGGTCCGCTGCACTTTCGAGTTGAACATGATGCAATGACTGGTCTGTTTCGCGCATAATCGGGCTCACTGAGTTGCGGCCCGTCAAATATTGTACCGCGATAAATATTGTTATATTATAATGGCGGTATGTCCCAAAAAAGTTCTGCATCCATCGATCTGTATTGTCTATGATCCCGACCAAATCATCAAACACGATGAAACTCGGCTCGAGGTACTTGTTGGCCAAAAACCTTTTTTTGAGGTTTTCAACGTAGTTCTGCAGAATGTCTATTCTGAACCCTTCGTAGATCTTGCAAAACTGCTCGCTCGCGAAATGGAAAACTGATAGGACGCTTCTGAATTTTGTGACGAACCATGACTCAGGCCGTACTGGAAGGGTCTTTCTTGCGCGCGCACAGGCTGTACAGGAGCCATTTCAGGAAATGGGTCTTGCCGCGTTCCGATTTGCCCACTAGCACGAACAGTTGCCCGCTCCTTTTTCGCGCGGGTAGAAGACTTCGATGTTCCGCTTGAACTCGGTCGGCTGCAGCTGCTCTGCTGGTTGCTGCTTCTTCTTCTTCTTCTTGCCCTTGTCTTTCTGCTTGTCGACATAGTCAAGTATCTTCTCCTCGATTGTCTTCTCGCCCAGCTGCTGTTCCGGCTCCGGCAGCCGTTCGACCGGGCCTTCCGGTTGCTGCTGCTGCTGCATCATTTTTTTAAAACTTCTCGCCGAATATTAAAAAAAACGATATGCCGCTAGTCTTGAGTGACAGGACGCGCTTGCTAGTCGACCAAGCCGAACCGGCGAAGGCAGTGGTAAAGGCAGCGCTCAACAAGGCCAAGAAGAAGCCGGCCAAGAAGAAACCCGTTGTCAGTAAGAAGAAGTAGCAGGTTTTTTTTATTTTCACTGCCAGACAGTTTGATAAAAAAAGACCGACCCAAAAATGAAGCCCTGGCGCAAGAGGCACGCCGGCCGTGCTTTTACCAGCGATGCGCCTGTTTCCTTCAAGAAGCAGCGCACGGGCTTTGTGGGCGGCGGGTCGGCCGAGATGGCGGCCAAGACCAGGGAAATCATGAAATATGCCAACCCGCAGCTCTCGGCCGTGCTGGATGCAGTCACGCCTGCTGCCGGCACTGGCTCGCCAATCCCCACAGCTCCGCCGCTGTCGGCGACTGGCACAGGCTCGTCAATCCCCACCGCCCCGCCGCTGTCGACGACCGGCACGGCGCATCCATCCCCGCCGCCCCGCCGCTGCCGGCTGACATGGACGCGAAGACAGACACGAAAGCCGCCGCTGGCGCATCGGCGCTGGACTCCGTTGACTCGGAACAAAAGCTGTGGGAGTTGGCGTCCACCATGTCTGGTCGTTCAATCGAGGATCTGAAAAAGGAAAAGGCAACAAGTGCGATGCATGCGAAGCACGAAGAGCTGCGCCAAAAACGAGATGACGGGGTCATAACAAAAGAGGAGTATTCCAAGCAGTTTAGAGCGGCGTTCAAGGCATGGAGAAAAAGATCATCGAGGCGACTTCGGACCCAACAGAGGCGCTGATGCAGTCCATCAAGGCCGGAAGAACGCTCAAGAAAGTCGACCAGCCAGCGAAAAAGGCGGCGCCGGCAGACCCACAAGATGCGATTAATCAAGCCATCAAGGCGGGCGGTAAGCTCAAGAAAGTCGACGCGGCGGCGCACGCGGCCGCCAAACAAGCAGCCGAAGAGAAAGAAAAGGCAGAAAAGCCCACGATGCTGGACCAGCTCAAGAAGGGTGCCACGCTCAAGAAAGCCGACCTGAAGACACAAGAAGCTATACACCAAGTAGCAGCGTACCAAGCGAACAAGACCCCAAACAAGAAGATAAACTGAGGGCCTTGTCACACAAGCTGGGCGAAGCGATAACCGAGCTCGAGGCGCAGATTAAGAAAGAGGAAGACCTTCACGGCAAGTCGGACGAGACAGAAGCCATAAGAAAGAAAAAGGCCAGGCTGGTGGCCAGGAAGAAGATCATAGAAGAGGGGCTCAAATGATTTTTTTTCCTGTCACCATCAGTAAACAAATACTGATGTTTGCTCCAAACTGTCCGTGGATCAGCACCCGGCCGGTAGTAGCGGGCAATTCTCACAAGAGGCCGGCCTGGCTGGATGAATCGCCTATGCCAAAGCGGCTCAAGCGACCGGAAACCCAGGGCCCCGTGGCCGTCTCTGCCAAGGCCCGCAGCCTCATGCACTACACAAATCCCGGCCTCGGCGCGGCCATGCAGCTGCTGGAGCCAGCGGAGGCTGCGCCTGCAATGGCAGTGCCCGCAAAGACAGAAGAAGCGAAGGGGCCGAAGGCGGTAGAACAGAAAAAGAAGGAGGAGGAGCCGAAGGCCGCAGAAACAAAAGAGAAGGAGGAGACAGAGGAGAAGGAAGAAGGCCGAAGGCGGAGGGGCCGGAAAAGATGGAAGAGGAGGAGGATGAATCAGGCGCGGCCGAGGAGGAAGAGCATGATGCGGAACCCGAGAAGACGAAGGAGGACGAAGAGCCGGAGACCAAGGAGGAGGACAAGGAGCCTCCAAAGGCAGCGGAGATGAAGGAAGAGGACAAAGAGCCGAAGAAAGAAGAACCAAAAGAGAGCGAGGACGGCCTGGTGGAAGAGGGTGAGGAAGAAGACGAGCCGCCCCCTCCTGCCAAAAAGCCCGCAGCGGCCACAACAAAGCCGCACAAGAGCATGCCGCCGTACGTTACGCCACAAACCAGGACCGACGCGGCTGCTCTCCTTCAGGCTACCAAGGACATACACATCGGCTCATTTTTTGCAAACCTGCTGGGCGGATCGGACCCGTTTACCAAATGGAAAGACAAACTGCTCGAGCCCACGGCCGACGTCCTGGATCCTAGCCCGGCACTAGACCTTGCTCTCTCCCGGCTGCAAGTAGCACTCAACGAATCCAATCCTGACCCGATCGACGTGGCAGTGGCAATGCGCCAGGCCACAGAGCTGTACGAAGACGAAAAACATGAATATGAAGTGGCTAAGTTAGACGCAGAGGCAGCCGCCTTTCTCAAGCAGGCAGACCAACAAAAGAAGTTAGCCAAAGCGGAGGCTAAGAAAGTAGAAGCCAAGAAAAAGCTCAACGAGTCCACCAAGGAGAAGCTGGACACTGAGGGAGACTTGTTGGAAACCACTACCCAAGCCGCCAAGCAAGAGGCAGAGGCCAAGGTCCAAAGAGAAAAGGCCAAGGAGGAAATTGCAAATCTGGACAAATTGACGGCAAAGGCAGCACAGGACGCTAAGGAAATGAGCGAGCTCAAGAGTAAAGTAGCTACGAAGGCCAACGCCGCCAAGCTACAGGAGGCCAAGAGTGCGATGCTTGCCCAGATTGACGCGGCCGAGAGCAAGTTCGCAGAGGCGGAACAAAAGGGGATAATGTCCAAACAACAATTGGCACAAAAACAGAAAGAGCTGGCCAAACACAAGCAACGAGTGCTGACCATCAAGGTCGGAAAGGCGCTCGGCTCCAACAAGGTCGCCAATGCGCTGGGCACGATCGCGGCCGTCGGTGGAGGGGTCGGCAGCTTGATCGGCGCTCTTGTCGGCGGCTCTGCCGACGTGGTCGGTACTACGATCGGTAGCGCAGCCAGCAGCGCTGCGCCGGGCTTAGGGGGCGGTATAGGCAACTTGGCAACAGGCGTGGGCAGCGTAGCAAGCGAAGGAGGCAAGCTACTAGAGGGCACAGGAGCAAAACTCGTAAAGGGCGTAGGTGGCCTAGCACTCGGCACGGGCAAGCTTCTGCTGACAGCAGGAACCGTGACAACTGACACAGTGCAAGGCCTCCTGTCACACGCCATAGCCAGCGACACTGGCCATGTGCCGCAGATCGAGTGGTCACCAGAGGCTAAAACCGAAGTGGCACAGGAGTTCAAGTACGGCAATATCAGTAAGCTCGTCGGCCCAAATGCCACTGCCACGGACGCGGCACAGTGGATCTTGCGCGCCTTGCCTGACAACCTCACGGAGTTCCAGCAACAGAGGGCCAAGAGACTCGAGTTGGCTATCAAACAAAAAGACAGCGAAGAAATGCTGGCGGCATTGAGCGATCTCAAGGCCGTCCTCGACGCGGACCAGATCGCGCATGCGTTCAAGGGCACTCACTAAAAAAAATAAACTGACGGCCTGTAAAAACAAGGAGAGGAAAAATGCAGCACCTGGCCTTTTTTGACCCGACCTTGGCCCTGGCCTTGGGCAAAGTCAACGAGACACAGGCGCGCGTCGCGGGGCAGAAACGCCGGCAACAAGAGGATGCCGAAAAGAAGGCCATCGAGGTCCTGCAGACTACCGTGGCCGAAGCGCCCATCGAGAAAGTGTTCAAGCAGCCGGCCATCGCCGATGCCACCATCTTGCTAGAAGTGACACCCGAACAAGCCGCCCGCTGCGAACAGCAGCTGATTGGCGGTGGCAAATAATTAAATTTTTTTTTCTTGTCGGGCAGATTAACTACTAACAGTCTCAGTCGCCATGAGTGGTAACAGAGGCCGTTGTCCCCCTCGTGAATACTTCGGACAAAAAGTCCTCGGCCGCCCAGACCAACCAGGTCGAGCATGGTATCGAGACCCGGCCGATCATTCAAACTGACTCCCTCGCTACAAGTTCGATTATCTACTCGGCCTTGTCGGCGGCCGGGGCGGCAGGGGGTAATGGTGTTATCCAAGGCATGAAGGACGTGGCCCAGCGCCTGTCGCAGAACTCGCTGGCTCCTTGGTACAAGGGAGCGGTTCTGCTCGTGGGCACGCCCGCCGAGATCACCTCTGTCTACGGACGCGAATTCTGCGTGACTAACTGTGCAATGGACGCAGACGCCAAGGTATGGGACGATGGCGCTATGCTGCCCTGGCTGACAGAGCTCCGTCGAACTCACGGAAATTCGTGGGAAGGCTGCATGAATGTAGCGGGTTTCATCGAACAATACCAGGCTGCCAAGATCCGCGACGAGCAATGGAGCAAGATCCCGTCAGTGTCTTGGGTCGACCGCCAGAACGGTTCCGTGCGTGGTTGGTCAGCCATCAACGAGGAGGGGGGTGTGAGGCCGATCGTGTAATTTTTTTTCCTCCTAGCCTACCTACAACGAAAGCACGATGACAGACCCTTTTGCCAACCTCGAGCCGCCGTCTATCGAAACAAAAGCGGAACAGCCACCCCCCCCTTCCCGTTCCCCCGCCGGCCAAGAAGCGCAGGACCGCCGGCCCCAGCGCTGCCGCCATTGCACGGCGCCTGGGAGCACCAGCGGCGGCAGCACCCGAAGACCATGTGCTACGGGATGACCCGAACTACAAGCTTCTCGTGGCCTATGGGCGCAGCGCCTTGATCGGGCCCAAACTCAAGAAGGCGCACATCAACTGCGATCCGAAAGCCCTGCGCAGGCTGCCGAGGCATAAGCTGCCGCTGTTGTTGGACGAAGTCGAGGAAGTGCTGGAGGGAGAACTGAGCGGCGAACTGGCGGATGCAGTGCTCAAGCAAGGGCTCGTCTGTCTCGAAAATCTGGTAGCGAACCGGTCGCGTTACCAGATCGCGGGCACAACAGAGGCCTGCTTTGCCAACGACCGGTGGTGCTTCTTGCTGGAGCGGGCCAAGCTGCGAGCTGGCATCGGCCTGCAGCGCCTGGACCCTATGACCGAGCTAGCTTTGCTGACTGCGCAGACGGCCGCCATCACGCACGCCAAGAATACCATGCTCTGTCCGGCAGGCGCAAAGGTCAACCTGGACGCGCCTGCGCCAGAGGAGGAAAAGAAGAAGAGCAGTTGAATAATTAAAAAAAAAATTATTTTGTTGTACGCCAATTAAACATCTCTCCAGAAAGGAATGTCCGAAGTTGCGAGCAATCTGTTTTCCCTCGAGAACTTTGCCCGGTCCGGTGCTGCGGCTGCTTTCGCCTACGCGGCCGCGCCGGTCGTGTTCCAAGGGCCTGCAGTTTTTAGCTTTTCGGCTGTCCCGGGCCTCAGCGGAGTGCAGGTCAGCAAGAGCACCGGCCTGGCTGTCGTGGCCTTCTTGACTGCCACTGCTATCGACCTCATTCAAAGCAGAGTCCTCAACCGCACCAAGGAAGGGCGGTTGGCCTCTTATCCTAGCTTGGCCGTGCACGTGGCGGGTGGAGGCCTGCTGTTTGCCATGCTGCCCAGGCTCATGGGCCGCGGTCAGATTGGGATGGTAGGCGATAGCGACGCGGTCAAGCAGCTATTCTTGGTCGGCGCACTTTCGGAAGTTTTTAGTCAGTACTTCTACGAAGGCTACCTGAACCCCGCGGGCCAAGGACACTACCGCTTCTAAAAAAAGAATCTTGTGTAGCTAGTCTAAAGTGAACAATGCCAGTGGAGGAAGAAGCTCTGTTGGCCTGGGCTTTGATCGTCACCACCGCTATCATCGTGGTCGGCTGTGTGCGCGCCTGTTGCAAACGGTTCTTGCGTCACCCAACGATCTCGTGTGACCTCGACAAGCCGCTGCCCACACATTACGTGACGCTCGATGACCTCCTCCGGCGGCCTTACCAAGCGCCAAGCGCTGCAGAAGCTCTTTGCGGACCTGGAGACTGTGCTGGACAACTGGGGGCTGCTGTCCCTCGGCGAGAGCAAGGACCTGCGGATGCAGTGGAACTTAGGTTTTGAGCAACAAGTTGCGACCGTTGAAAAGTTCTTTTTGCCTGCCTACAAGGACGGCAAGCTCGCCGCGTACGTCCAGAGCGAAGCTGGCATCTGGTTTGAGCTGGCCGCCAAGACTCGTGCTCCGACTCCCGCCCTGCAACAGCTGCAGCAAAGATTTCTTGCCAAGCAAAATCTGGCCAAGGACGCTCAGTTCCTGGGACAAATTGCGCAAGTCATGGTACGCATCTGCCAAGTCATTGTCTTTTAAATAAAAAAACGAAAAATTTAATTTTCGTGACTTATCAAGTTTAATTAAGAAAGATGGGCAAGCGCACACGAGAAAGGCATGAGCGGCACACGGCCAAGAAGGCCGCCCGCAAGGACGCCCGCGCCGCCACCGAACAGCGCATAGGGCGCAGAAAGGCAGAGAGGAGGGAGCGGGCCCGCGAAGGGCTGCGGCAGTTTGGCAGCACCCTCAAGTCAGTCACGGGCTTTTTCGGCAAGCAGATCGACAAGGTGACTGACATCCCGAAAGAAGCGATGGACACCACCAAGCAGCTAGGCGACAACGCCGAGGGCGGCCTCAAGTCCATGGCGCTGCCCTTGGCGGTCGGTGCCGCGGCGATCGGGGCCGTCATGATCCTGAAAAAATAAAAAAAATCTTCTTTGTGCTTAATATTGTAAACTGCAACGAAGATGTCTTCCGCCACCGTCGTCGTGCCCCCTGCTAGCAAGCAGCAGAAAATCGCCACCGGCAAGAGGGCGCGTAACGGCCAGGAGATCTTGATTGATCCCGAGCACGCCCGCGCGATCAATGCTCGCCCTTGCTGGACTCAAACCGTGATGGCGCCCGCCGCCGCGACCTCGGCGCTGAGCAACACCGCTTTTTTTAGCTTTATCCTCGAGAACAACCAGTCCGGCGCGATCCACGATGCGACCCTGCGTTTCAAGATCACGTTCACGACCAGCGGTAGCCAGCCGACCGACTCGCGTGTTTTGCCTACCACTCAATGGTTCGAAAGAATTGAGTACATCGACCGCCTGACGGGCACTGAAATCGCGCGCTATCACGGCGACATGATGCACTTGATACTCAATACGCTGCCGCAAGAGGCCATCGACCAGATCGCTGACATGGTCACATGGACCCCAAGACAGGCAAGATCAGCGGCCGCCAGTGGGAGAACAACGACGAGCAGTACTTCTTCTTGCCCCTGTTGCACACTTGGCTTAACGGCATGGACCTGGACCTGAGCACGCTGCGTGGCGACCTCGAAATTAGGTTCTATCCGCGCGGTTCGATCTTCGTGGCGGCCCAGTCGGCAGTCAACGGCCAGTCCGCGCCCGCCGTGCCTTGCACTGCCAGCTTGAGCGAGATCCGCTTCATCACGGGCTGCACGCAGCTGCCGAACGGGATGCGCCTGGGCAGGAGCCCGCTGAAGCAGGGCAAGGTCGCCAAGCAGAAGTACATCGACTTTGTGCAGTATACGGCCTACGCCCAGCGCATCAAGCCCTCCGACCGGTTGGCAATTGACTTGGACCAATGCTCGCACCACTCCGGTGGGCTGTTTGTCTTCATCCGCAAATCAGGCGACCAGACCGCGTACGGAGACGCCACGACCTACTACCCGCAGTACACTTACGACAACACGGGGCGCTTGATGACCTACGACATGTTGGGCGACGCGACGACAATCGACCTCGAAGACGTGCACGGTAGATCGCAGATGGGCGAAGGCACCCCGATCGACGAGCGCTTTTTCCGCGAGGAGACGATGGGCCAGCTAGTGCGCAGCTCCTACCTGAAGTCCAACGGCGTGTACCTGATCCCGTTTTCCAACGACCCCAAGGCCATGTTAGACGGCGTGATGGTAAACAGACTCTCATCTTTTTTTGAAAACAGAACTAGCTTTATGGATGTATGCTGTTGTGGGTGATGACAGGACGGCTACAAGACCTTTGTGGGCAACCGCGAACGTCTGGTGATCAACACCGGCCCCGCGCCGCGCTCCACGACCGTCACGTTCAAGTACGGGGCATGGTACGCCAACACCGCAGTGTTTGCCCTGAACGACACCAACCGCCTGACCGTGGACTTCAAGGGCGTGACGGTGGCCGTCATGGACATCGACTCTGACTCCACTTTCGCCAGAGTTACTGACCGTCGCTACACTTCGCCCGCCACGGCCGCGATGACGAACCTCAACACCGTGCTTGCCTCCAGCAGCTGGTTGCGCTCGTGCGGGGTCAAGATCAAGTTCAGCAGCACGCGAACAGGGGCGACTGCTGCCGACTGGGAGGCTAATGTGGCGATGGAGTACACCGCGTCCGTCACCGACCTGAACGACCAACCCATCATCTGGTCCCGTGGCGACGTCCACCAGCTGAAGCTAAAGTTCCAGCAGGCGCCTGATGCATCCGTGCCCGCTTACAACGCACAGGAAGAGATGGTTGTCACTACCGTCACTTCGGGCAAGCGCGGAGTCATTGACGGCTTGTATGATGTTACGATTTACAGCGCCTATTTCAAGTACCTTCACGAAAGTAACGGTAGCCTGGAGGTGGCTTCGGTCTAAAAAATTCTTAGATTATGTATTCTAATTAAAGAGAGCAAAAGTGAAAAATGGAACCGCTTGTGATAGCAATCATCACCGTCTTAGTGGTCGGGGTGATCGGGTGCGTGTGCATCCTGTACTTCCCAGTGAGGTGTCCGGACGAACGAGTGGCGGCACCGGCCGGCCCGGACGTGTGAGAGAAGAAAAAGGGAAAATGGGTGGTCTGAAATGGTCATGGCCCGGCCTGCCTCCTTTGAATCTCGATTTGAAACAAGGCTTTTAAAAGAGGAAACAGTCGCGGCCGTGACACTGCCACAAAACAAACATGAGCGAACCGCCAAAGAAGAAGGCCAGGGCAGAACCAAAACGCCCATGCCTAGACTGCCCGACAGGCGCAAAAAAACATGCCGGCTACAAGGACGAATCGGGCGCCAAATACAAGCTATGTGCGACACATGCACGCGCGAGAGGCACGTACACGTTGCCAACTCCCTGTGTCGCCTGCCCCGAAGGTGCTAAGGACGAAATGGGTGCCACGAACAAGCTATGCGCGACGCATGCGCGTGCAAGAGGTACATACCAAATGCAAGCCCCGTGTATTGCATGTCCCGAAGGCACAAAAAAGAATGCGTGCTACAAGGACGAGGCCGGTCGCACTAAAAAGCTGTGTGCAATGCACGCGCGTGCAAGAGGCACGTACATCGTGCAGAGGCCGTGCATCGTTTGCCCCGAAGGAGCCAAGCTCCAGGCAAATTACCCAGACGAAGAGGGTAATCTTAACAGACTGTGTGCAAAGCACGCGCACGTGACGGGCACGCACTGTGTACAGAGGCCATGCATCGATTGTCCCGAAGGTGTCAGTGTCCAAGCAAGCTACCCAGACGAAGAAGGTCGTCCGGGAGATTGTGTGCAAGGCATGCCAAGGCAAAAGGCACGTACGCATTGTACAACCCTTGCATCGACTGCCCTGACGACGACAAAATTGCCGCGACCTATAGAGACAAAGACTGCAAGAGTCGCAAGTTTTGTGCGCGCCATGCATTCTTGCGAGGGCTAATCCCAAGGCCGAAGGCTGGTGCGTCTATAGTAGCATGTAGAGCATGGGACAGGCTCGAGCAAAGAGGATGGGACATCCAACACGTGCATTTTTCCGACGGAGAGTGCGAGACTGTCGGCAAAGAATTTAATGTGCCAGGTCCACGCAAGTACCGTCTAGATGGCTACGACAAGGAGCGCAACACAGGTTTCGAGTTCTTGGGAAATGAATGGCACGGCTACCCACCCGAGCACCCAAAGCACAAAGACCGATCCAGCGTACTCAAGCGGCTCAACAGCGTGCTGTACAATGAGACGATGTTGCGCCTCGCTTCTATCAAGGACTCAATGCCGACGGGTTTTAAATTATACTATGTCTGGGAACACGAATTTGAAAAGATCCGGCATAAACCGATGGCGAATTTCACTACAGTTTTAAATGAATTTACCGATTAAAAAAAATCTTCTGTCGCTCTTATCTAACCAAAGGACAAAGGCAAAACTAGAGATGTCTTCCAGCTGCACGACTTGTGGACAGGCCACCGCTGCTGCCGCCCCTGCCAAGGAAAAAAAGGCGAGGGCACCAAGTGCCTATAACACTTTCTTTCGTGAGCAGATGGCCACGCCCGAGGTGAAGAGCATGGTCCATAAAGAGCGCATGAAATACATCAGCGAAAAGTGGAACCAACAGAAGGCTGCTGCTCCTGCCGCTCCTGTTTCGAATAAAGATTTACAGGGATCGGCACAGGCTCAGAGCGACGCACTGCCTGCTGGCCGCCCTGCCCTCGTGCGGTCCCTCTGACCAGCGCACAGAAGGCAAGACCAAAGGCGTCACTCAAGTGATCTGACTCTGTGAGGCATCTAGTCTCGCCAGTTACATTAAAACTTTCTACGAGGTTTTGTGCCAATACTTTAGACTGAACTTTGTATTTCCCTTTAACTCGGCCGGATATAGTCGGCGTAAGCGAGAAAAAGCAACTGAACTTGAACGAGCTCTGATAGTAAAGTAACTCCTTGGCGCCGAGTGCCAGCATCGTTGCGCCGGCTGCCGCTTGAATGAGCAGATTTGACGGCTTTGTGTTGCCCATCCCGAGCACTTGGTCCTCGACCACGCACACATCGGCGTTGTACAGTTCATCGATTGCGTTAAGGCACGCAAATAGGGACTTGGTCTTGAAGCTGTCAGTGTCGTCCTGTCTGGCTATGTCCAGTACATTGGCATAAGTGACTGCGATGGCGTTGGTGCGGTTGTCCTTCTGTATCACTACCACTCCAAGGTGTCTCAGCCCAGGGTCGATTGACACGACTTTTTTCATTTTCTTCCCTCCCTCCTCTTTGTTTTAATTACAAGACGAACTTTCTTTTTTTCACACGTCCTCATACCAAGACAAGCTCAGGTGCACGTCTGCGGTGCCGGAAGTAGTGCTGGCCGCAATGCAGAGCACTTCGCCGGGCCCGAATGCGATGTTGAGCCTGCTTAGGTCGAGACTGGCCGACGCCGAGCCCGTGGCCGACACGACGCACGCGGCCACGGCATTGCCACTAGACACCGTGACCAAGCTTGCGGAGTACTCAGTGTTGGAGGCCGCGTCGTGGTTCGCGTAGGTCGGCGCGCTGCCGAACGCGGCTTGCGTGAGCACTCGCAGGATCACGGGCTTGGTGCCAGAGACGGCCGTGGCGGTCAGCAGGGTCGGGAACAGCAGGTCGTTGTTGGGGAGAGCGCCGATCAAGCTCTTGTTGCGTATCACCAGCACGTTACTTTCGGTCGTACCGATGGTCTGCACGTTCGTGCGCGCAAAGCTGAGGCCCAGCTGCCTCACGGGGCCCTCGACCAGGACGCCGACACTGGCAGTGCGCACCAGGCCTCCCGCGCCGGTGGTCTTGAGCCTGAACGGCAAGCTGGCGTTGCTGAGCGAAGGCGTCGTGTTGGCGCCCGCGTACTGGATCCGGTGCACTGGGACAAGCACCCCGTCCGACTGCCTCTCGACCGAGAACGTGACGGCCCCAAACCCTAGGTACTGCATCTGAATCTGAAAGATGTTGCCCTTGGCCCAGTCCTTGCGGTCCATGTAGTCGTCGCCGCCCAGGCAGTTGTTCAGGTTCCAGTCTTTCTGGTCGATGTAAGTGTCGACAGTCGCGTTGCGGTGCAAGATCCGTAGCTTATTAGTTCGGGTCTGGTCCTGGACATAGAAGAAGCCGTTGTTGTCGTCTCCTAAGCCGGCCATGGCCGAATTAGCCACGTTGGGCGTGGCAGGGAACAGCGCCGTGAAACGGCAGACAAGCCCTTGCCCCGCACGGTACTTGCAGCGCCTGAGCGTCTCGGCCTGTGCGGCGCCGCTGAGCGACAACAGGCCGGCGGCGGTGGTCACGGAGCCAGAGGTCGCGAACTTGCGCGAGTTCAGGGTGCCGGTGTAAGGGAAAGTCTCCTGCACTAGCGGGGTAGACTCCGCGACCTTGTGTTCGCCAAAGGCCGTGACCATGCTAGGCAGCGGCTTGGTCTCGACCACATCCTCCAGGCGCAGGCGCTTGTTGCCGCTGAGCGTCAGCATCTCGGTTTTTTTTCCTCTTGTACTAGACTAGTGAGACAACATTTAATTTTTGCTTATTTCGGAAATGAGCGGCCTGCGCAACATTTCGGAGATGAACATCCTGGTCCGCAGCAAGGACCGCGACCGGGTGCAAGGCTCGGGCGATTCGGCCGAGTTCCGGCTGTCGCTGTCGGAAGCGATCCAAGGGAAATACAAGCTCATCTGGGCCACGATCCCGAACGCGAC
Source organism: Paulinella micropora (assembly GCA_019918135.1). Taxonomy (NCBI): domain Eukaryota; phylum Cercozoa; class Imbricatea; order Euglyphida; family Paulinellidae; genus Paulinella; species Paulinella micropora. The sequence goes on from WBZZ01000469.1 coordinate 167,818, forward strand.
GTACAACATCAACTCCAAGAACAACAAGCTTTACTTAAACTCCACGGCCACGGGCGATGTGACCATCACGATCCCATCACAGAATTATACGGGCGAGACTTTGGCCGACACGCTACAATCGCTTTTAATCAACGAGGGCTTTGTACAAGTAGGGCAGACGATCGGAGTGGTTTATCTCGACACTAAGCTCAAGCTGCAGTTCACGCTGTCTGGTGGAGCAGAGTTCAAGATCTACAGCAAGAGCGGCGAGGACAGTGCGCACGCCGTGCTAGGCTTCCCGACTTCGGCCCAGAACGAGCTCTTTACGCTGACACCGGGCCAGGCCACCGTCTTGCCACAGGTCGTGGCACTGGGCCTGCCGACTTCGCTAGGCATCAAGATCAAGGAATGCTCAAGCCTGGCCTACTCGACGGGCGGCAACTACGAGGAAGTGTCTCTGACGGGCGCGGTCTCGCGCGGCACGAAAGTGCAGTCGGGCAGCCTGATCATTCCTTTCCTCGCAAGTTCAGGGGGCTACCAGTCGTCAGCACAGGACCGGCACGACCAGTACGTGGTGTTTCCGACGCTGACGAAGTACTTGCATCTGCAGGTGTGTAACCCTGACACCAGGGACAAGGTAGACTTGAACGGGGCGGACTGGGAGATGCTGCTGTCGAAAGCCGGCTGTTGACCGAGTGGCCGCCGGCCCAGCAGTCACACATTTTTTTTACTCTTGCAGTTTCCCATCCACAAAAGTAAAGATGGACGAGGATAAAATCCTGGCTATCCGAGCGCGGTCGAGCGATAATCATGACTCGGACGACAGCGACGTCAAGCGAGAGGAAGAGAAGTGGTCTTCGAGGCACGAGTCCTACTTTGCCAGCGTGGTGGATGAGTGTGCCCTGCACGCGCGCCTCAACAACTCGGCGGGCTACTACTACTACAACCGCTTTCTGTTGTTTGGTTTGTTGGCCACTATCGTGCCGGCGATCTGTTCGATTATCGTGGGAAATTTCGGCTTCAAGGCGTGCGGAGCGGGCCGGACGGGCTACGATTGGGTCAGCGTCACGTGCCTGATTTTGGTAGCCATCATCTCGGGACCAACTCGTTTTTTAATTTCGGACAAAAAGCAGAGCGCCACTTCTCCTGCGAGATCCTCTTTGAAATGGTCAAGAACGAGCTGTCTGTAGAGATGGCCAAGAAAAGGCGCTTTAGATTAGCGGCGGACGTGCTGCTGGTCAAGATTACCATGGCCCTGGAGAAAGTGCGTTCGAACGAGCAAGTTATACCGGGCGTGGTGCTGTGGGCGCACCGCCTGGACCGCGAGAAGCTGGCCAAAGCGCGCGCGCAGATGGTGACGAGCGGCGAACCGGTCAGGATCCACCACGGCACGCCCGTGACGCTGGGCAGGCACTTGATCCCAATGCCTACATCACCGTGCAGACCTTGGGACACAGCTTGCAGCAGTTGGTAGCGAGGGCGGCCTTCACCAGCTCCCAGATGACGTCGACCACGGGCGGGATCAGCTTGTCCACGTTGTCGTCGGGACACAAGTCCACGAGCACGGAAACGAGGATCTGCTTCTTCTCCTCGCCCGTATGGTTAGTATAGAGAGCAAGGTACTTGACCCCGTGAACAATGAGCTGCGGCACTGACTGCCAGCTGAAATCGCTGTATGTCCGCTTGAGCTCGAGTGCGAGCTCGTGCGAGGTTACGGTGATGGACTCTTGCGACGAGGGCATCAGCCGTTGTTCGGTCTTACGTCTTTGCAACATGATTCGTTCTTTGTTTTGTTTGCGCCATAAGAAAAAAATATATCCTCTTTTCCTTTACTATTAAAAGAGGAATGGCCTTGCTGAAGCTGGACAACCGGCAGCTGAACGAATTATGGACACTGAAGAAAAACTGCTCGTGCCGGAAGAATCGCGGTTTTGTCTCTTTCCCATCAGGCGTCCGGACCTGTATTCATTCTATGAAGCTTCCCTGCGCTCGTTCTGGACGGCAGACGAGCTTGATCTGAGCCGGGAACAGGCAGATTTCAAGAAGCTGAGCGCGGACGAGCAGCATTTTATTAAGATGGTACTGGGCTTTTTCGCCTCGAGCGACGGCATCATTCAGGAAAACCTGGCCGCTAATTTTTTAGCCGAAGTGCAGTTCAGTGAAGCGAGACTTTTTTATTCTTACCAGATCTTTAATGAGGCCGAACACTCGCGGACCTACAGCCTGTTGATCGATACGATCATCAGCGACCAGCAAGAGAAGGACAAGTTGTTCAATGCGATCACGCAGGTCCCGACCGTCGCACAAAAAGCCAAATGGGCGCTGCAGTGGCTCAGCCCGGCCCGGTCTTCGTTTGCCGAGCGCCTGGTGGCGTTCGCTTGTGTGGAACTTGTCCAGCTCGCCTCTTCTTTCGCCTCCATCTTTTGGCTGAAACAAAAGCACCCGGGCCTGCTGCAGGGCTTGTGCACCTCGAACGAGTTTATTGCGCGGGACGAGACACAGCACGGCCTGTTCGCGTGCCACTTGTACAAGCACCATGTGTCGAACAAGCTGCAGATGTCGCGCATTTTCCAGATTGTGGCCGGCTGTGTCGAGGTCGAGCGGAGGTTCATCAGCGAGTCGCTGCCGGTGGCCTTGCTGGGCCTGAACGCCACGCTGATGGAACGGTACGTTGAGTTCGTGGCCGACGGCCTGCTGCAGAACTTGGGCCTGAGCGAAAAGCTGTACGGGGTGGCCAAGTGTCCCTTGCCCTTCATGGAGCAGCTAGGCGTGGTAGGCAAGACTAACTTTTTCGAGAAAAGAGTGAGCGAGTACGCGCGGGCGCCGGCCAAGGAGCTGGAATGGGGCCTAGACCAGGACTTCTAGCCATTGATGGTGTCAGGCATCCCCACGACTGTCTCTTCTAGTGCCATTTCGGCCTCGACGGCCGCGTGGGCGGCAGACTCGGCGGCCGCTTCTGCTTCCTCTTCTTGTTGGATCAACTGCTTGATCTGCAGGCGTGTCTCCCTGCAACCACAGACCTTTTCACAGAGCGCGATCTGCAGCTGTAACTTCTCTCGCTCTACGGCCAGAATCCGGCGGCGGGCTAGGCACGTGGCCAGCTCGTTCTCGTTCTCGGCTAGTGCTTGTCGCAACGCGTCCATTTTTTTAATTAAAAAATACAGACTCGAAAGAAAAAAAAATCAGCCCGGGATCTCGGTAATAGCCACAAAGCCTCTTTCCCAGACTTGTGATCCGACGTTTGCCATGTAGTTTACGGCAGTTGCTGTACCTCCAGTAACCTCGATCCAGATGTACTCGTTCGCGGCCACTTCTACTACGCCAGACAGATTCACTGTCGTATACTGCCCGTTGAAAGAAGTACCGTTGCTAAAGGCAGAAGAGTTCAGCCAGCGCACCGACGCGATCGCCACGTTGCTGGCCGGCCTGCTAGCGCTCTTCTCGACCCAGGCCTTGGCGTTCATGGGACTGCTAGTGGCAGTGTTTTTGAATTTGATGCAGGCATCAACGAGCCATTTCCTGGTCATGCCCGAAGTGTTCTGGAACGTGGTGTAGCTGGTAGAAGCGTTGCCTGAGTTGCTAGTCAAGCGAGTGATATTGCCGAAGGAAGGCGCGATTCTCACCGTGTTGTCGTAAGTCATGATCCTGGTAGCACCATTAGCAAAAGTCAGCGCGGTTTCGCACAGCCAGTGGCCGTAGTCCCAGGTGCCTAGCTCGAACTCGCCGAGGTCGTTGATTTGGAGCACGCGGTCCGTGCCGGCGGAGGGCAGCGCGGTTGGCAGCTTCAGCGTGTTTTTGCCGCACATGAGCGAATCCACGCCCGTGAGGCCAGTGGCATTGACCGACACGCCCTCGGACTCAACGACGGGCGCAAAGGTCCCCACGACGGACGCGGCACTCGAATGTACCGAAGTGACAATAAACCGGTGGTAGTAATAGAACGCGGTCGAAGCGGGCGCGCTCGAGTTCAGGGTCTGTGACGTCGTGGTAAAAGAGAAGTTACCTGACCAGACCAGTGTCCAGATACTGCCATTGTCCGACCCCGCCAATGTGAAGCTTTTGGTTGAGGTACTGAGAGTAACTCCGTTGGTCAACGCGAAGCTCGTGATCCTGTACCGGCGCCGCTGGTGCTGGAGCGTAAAGTACTCGCCGTACACGTTGCTGCCACCCACGTTGGTAACGGCGTTGTTGGTTGTGGTGATACTCCCGTCCGAGTTGTAGTTGCCGAGGCTAGTCCAGCCATTGGCGGCGACACCATCAAAAACCCTCCAGCTCTCTTGGCTTGCTTGTGCGGAAGAGTGGCTGAGCACCCAGTTAGGGTCCGTGGTAGGCGTATAGGCCGACATGGAAGTCCAGGTCGGCAGCGCCACCGAGCCAGAAGTCACGACCGTGGTGGAAGTGCTCTGGGGCACCATCTGCCCCGCAGAAGTCAGGCTCAGAACGGCAGTCTGGGCCGGCGCGGAGGCTAGCTGAGTGAATAACGAGCTGGCCGCCCCTGTCGCTAGCTGGCCGCTGGAATCAAGGGTCACTAACGCAGTGCTACCAGGCAGAGCGGTCGGTAGCTTGAGGGCAGAGGAGCCAGAAGCCGGAGCAGAAAGCGTGCTGGTGCCTCCCGTCCCGCTGAGAGACAGTGAGCTGGCCGCCCCTGTCGCGAGCTGGCCTCCCGAGTCCACTGTCACTAACGAAGTGCTGCCAGGCAGCGAACTCGGTATCTTTAGCGACGAAGCACCCAGCGCCCCGGCCGGTGTTAGCGACACCAGCGACGTCGCAGCGGGAGGGTCAGTGTTGATTGTCAGCGCGGTCAGGAAGCCTGTGTTGGTCGCGGTGCTGGCAGTGAGAGTAAGCGAGGCGGACTCTGGCACGAACGTCGGCACAAGGCCACCGATCTGGCAGCTGGAAGTCACGACGGCTTGAAGCTGTTCGAACACGAGCTTGTGGTACTTGTAAGCGCTGTTGCCAGCCGAAGGGTCAGAGTGTTCAGTGTGTACCAGCCCCCTGCCAGACCGGTAAAACGGTTCAGGTCGACATAGGTTGTGTCGTCATCGGAGCCCTGGAGCAACACCTGCTTGGGTGCCAGATTGCCGGTGAGGTTATTCGCGTTCCATAGGGCAATAGAGGACAGGCGGTGCTTGCGCGGGTTGAATATCTTAACCCACTCGCTGCCTACGCCGTTGACATAAGTGTTAAAACCGGAGGCCCAGTAAAAAAAGGCGTCGTTCAGCACAATCCTGTCTACTCGGTAGTCGGAGTTGGCGTTTGAGGTAGAAGACGACAGGGTCCACGAATTCGCGGTCGCCAAAGTGTTTGAAACGGTTGTCCAGCTGCTGTAGGCGGTCGGCCAGACTGGTCCTGTCACTTCGGTCGTAGGTTGCTGTGTGTGACTGAGCTGGCCACTGGCGCCGATAGTCACTAGTGACGTGCTGCTTGGTAGAGCGGTCGGCAGCCTGAGCGAAGAAGAACCAGTAGTCGGAGCAGAAAGCGTGCTGTCGCCGCCCGCCCCCGTCAGCTTGAGCGTCGACGAGTTCACGAGATTCGCGAGCGACACTTGGTGGGGGTTGTTGTAGTTCGTCGTGTGTGAGGTGAAGGCGGTAGTAGTAGGAGCTCCGACCTGGGCGGCCGTGACTTGGTGAGGGTTGGCGTAGTCTATCAAGTGACTGCTGAGGCCCGGTGCGCCGTCACTCGCCCATCTCACGCCCCCGTCGCCGTCCGAGACGAGGACGTCGCCGTTCTGTCCGGCCCCCGGCAGCACAAAAGAGTCAGTCGAGCCATCGAGCCGGCGGCGCTTGTTCCCCCGGCCAGAATCCATTTAGTTTACTGACTCACCAAGAGAGAAAAAAAGTTTTTAGTTATTTTACAGAATCTCGTCTAGGAAATTGTCCACGAAGCGCATCCGCTCCGCCCAAGTGTCTCCGCCGGGGACGTCTCGCGCGGGGTTGATGCAGGCGCCGTCGCCATAGGGTCTGCAGACGAGCGAGGCCAGGTCCTTGGGGTCGCCTCTTTTCCCTGTCCCTGACCAATACAGCTGGCCTTCAAAAAAGCAGGCGCCACAGGTAGGACAGACTGCTAACATTTCGTAATTAATAGAACCAGAGGAAAAAAACAAGTTGTTATTATTTTTGCTGCTTTTTAATCATAAGTACAATTTCAGCTCCTGGCAAAAGATGGCATGCGAACCAAGAAAGGCCACTTGTTAGGGGCGGCAGCCCTTGAGGAATCGAAAAGAAGGAGTTCAAACGGTGTGCCACGTGTTCAAACACTGCTTTTAGTCCCGCGTTCAGGCGAAGTTCGACAAAGGTCCAGTACATTCGCTCGTAACTGTAGAGGAGATCGACAGTGTTTACCAGCTCGAGCTGGGTGGCGGGAGCGGAATGTTTTCCAGTACAGAACTGTTTACGTCCCAGTCCCAGTAACAACATCGATCCAGCCATTCCGCCGCTATTGCTTCCTTGAAGACAATGTCGCCATGCAGCGCCCGTGCCTGCTCTGAATGCACCATCGTCCAGTACGCGTGCTCACGCAGAGGGAAATACGGCAGCGGCGTCTCTCCAAGCGCCGTAATCTCCCATTTCTCCTTGCTGACCAACGTGCCAGCGGCATAGGATCATAACAAACAGCTGGTTCGAGGTAGGAGCAAACTATATTGACCAGATCAGGGACCAGATAAGGCGCCAGCGCAATCGGGCCGCGTGCGGAACAAGCAAGAGCTCAGCGATCTCACTGGGAGAATTCCAGTACCCGCCCAAAATGTTCATGTCTAGCAATGATAGCATCATCTCACCTGGGCAGGCAGTGAGGATATCCCATCGCCCGACTTCGTACAGCAGATCGCATGTCAGTTTCAGGTCTCGTTTGCCAGGATCTTGGCCTATTTCAGTCGACTCTCGTATAAGCGCTTGGATAGGCACTTCACGGGTGCGAGTCGGCCGCGGGACGATCTTGTTCACAAGGGCATCCAGTTCCGCCTGGTCAGACGGTGGTTCCGCCGATCGTCGTGCCAGCGTGGCCAGGGTAAACGGGGCTTTGGCCACTGGTATGGTGGACGGGCTGGTCGTGCGGACGAACGCGGCGATGAGTGGTTGGCCGGTCAGCCGCCGGCGCTTGCCGGCTGGTTGCAGGGTGTCAGTAACTTGCGGCAGGCGCTTAGAGGAGACAGTGGATTTCATCACGGTACCTGTAGACAAGCAAAATTTAGTGTGTTTTGCGGCAGCACGGAAATTTTCGCGAAAAGTTAGTGTGTTTTGCGGCCGCGCGGTAAATTTCCGGGAAAACGCCCTCAACCAGTGGCGGGGGCAGAAATGGCAATAGTCTACTTCCGGCTCAGGGTACTTCCTGGGTTATCTGAAAACCCAAGAATAACCAGGTATCGACCGAGGTAGGGGCACGTGCCGGCACGGTCTGGCGACAATTATTTTTTTTCGTATCACTGCCTTTTTTCCAGTATCACTGCCTTTTTTGTCCGTATCACTGAATTTCTGCCATATCACTGGCGGGACAAAAAGGCAATACGTGCCTGAACCTGCCAACGGGCGCGTGCCGCGACCTCGACCTAAGCCGGCCCAAAAAAGTAACGAACGGGGTCGAGACCACCCCACAATCCGAGTCGGACCCCGACCCAGGAAACACCCCCCCCCCCGAAAAATGCGTCGAAATTCTACCGCCATGTGTGCCACCGCCACCACCGCCCGCCCCACCAAGCGCTGCCGCACCATCCTGCCGGCGGCCGCCTGGCCGCGCTCGCCCCGCCGGTTGCCTACGTCCCCGCCCCCTGTGACCCTGCCGCCGTGGCCCGGCTGGACGCCGACCGACACCCGTGCAAGGACGTCGACTGGTACGCACTGCTGGTCGAGGCGGCTGCCCGTAACCTGAATACCATCGACCAGCGCCTGCGGCTGACCGCCTCGCCCTATCCCTGGTCCCCGCTGGCCGCTACCGCACTACAGCCAGAGGAAGCGCCACTGCTCTCCCTGTTGGACCTCGCCCTGCTCAGCGCGCCTACCGACCAGTACCGGCCCCCCAGCTGGCTCTTGCCCGACCTGCCGCTGGAGCTGCAGACCCTGCATGCTCCGGTGGCCAAGTGGCTGGATCCGTACATTGAGGACAAGAACGTGGTCCGGCTAGTTTGCAGCTACCTGCCCACCCCTGCTTACTACAGTCCGCTCCCCAAGGGAGCCCTGGCGGGCCTATCACGCGACGAGCGCGGGGACCTCTACGACCTGATCCAAAAGCTGTGCCCGTTCCACTCCTGGCGGGACTGGTACGGCGGCCGGGGTAGGAAGCACGAGGCCCTGGCCAACAACCCCGTCATCCACGAGGCGGAGTTTCAAAAAGAATGGATGGGACACCACTGCCCCGGGGTAGAGGATGAAGAGTGCTTGATGTACGTCGACCCGGACGATTCCAGAGGAGCCTGGCGCTTCTACAAGCGCTACAACCGTCTCTACTGGGACGCGGTGGAGGACCGTATCAACAGGCGCCTACAGACTGTCTTCCAGCGCCTAGCTAGAAAACTCAGCGCCTTGTAACAGTTTAATAAAAACTTCATGGGGCCGGATATGGCAGTGATTTCAGGGGGGTGGTGGCAGAAGTGGCCCCACGCCTGCTGCTGCTTTGAGTGTTTTATTTTTGCTCCCCCCCCCCCCCCCCTAAACCCAGTTGTCGTCAATAGGTGGCGGTGCACCACCCGCCGCACCTGCTGCGTTTTGCCTTTTGGTGGCTACAGCCACCCTCACCGCCCAACCCCTAAAGTCTGGACCAGTCGTCAGAAATTTTATCTCTACTGCAGAATTTTTCACGACTGGTCCACGCTTTGGTGGTGGCACACATCCGCCTACTTTCCCGGGAATTAAGCCTCTCCCAAAGTCTGGACCAGTCGTCAGAAATTTTATCTCTACTGCAGAATTTTTCACGACTGGTCCACGCTTTGGTGGCACCACTCGACTTACTTTCCAGGGAATTCAGCCTCCGCTATTCCTGTCATTTTTTCCAGCCTTCTGGACCAGTCGTCACCGGCCAGACCCTATATATACTGAGTTCTCACGACTGGCCTCGACCGCATTTTTTTCCACGAAGGAGGTGGCACCGGGTCCACTATCTAACTGCTAAGTGGCACACACCCACCGTTATACCCGTGGTTTTTCCGCCTCCTGGACCAGTCGTCACCGCTCAGACACTATATACCCTAAGTTCTCACGACTGGCACCGACCGTAAATTTTCACGAAAAGGTGGTGTTACCCGGTCACACTGCGTAACGGCCAAGTAGCACACACCCACCGTTATTCCCTTCATTTTTTCGCCTCCTGGACCAGTCGTCGCCTGCCAGACACTATATACACCAAGTTCACACGACTGGCACAGACTAGCTTTTTTTCTGGAGGGAGGTGGCACCCGCACCCACTGTGTAACTGCTAAGTGGCACACACCCACCGTTATTTCCGTAGTTTTTTTACCTTCCGGGCCAGTCGATACAAACAAACTGATATAGGAGCCAAGTTCCCACGACTGGTCTCGACCGTTCTTTTTTCTGGTGGGAGGTGGCAATCGCCGCTTAGCCGTTACGTAGTGTGCACCGGTACTCCCACCCGTCCCCCTCTTTTTTTTACCTTCCGGGCCAGTCGATGCAAACAGACTTATATAGGGGCAAGGTTCCCACGACTGGTCTCGACCGTTCTGTTTTCTGGTGGGAAGTGGCACCCGGGGTCCACCG
>WBZZ01000469.1:182500-185000 GCA_019918135.1 Paulinella micropora
CTTGACACTTATGGCATTGAGTTACCTTGCGGAGCAACATCCAAGCGGCGACAGGAGGATCAAGAGCGGGTCATTGTTTGTGTTTTATGTCACTGCTAGTAAGGTGTATTCCGAGTATGTGAATCGATATTTTGATTATGTACTGCCTGAGTTGGACCGCAAGGTAAGGTCGGGTGAGCCGGATGTTCGCTTTGTGCATAAGGCAAGAACCAGAAGGTCACAGGAGCATCTCTGTTTGGCCTGTCAATCAGGTGATTGCGACGTTTGGGAATGCAGGAAATGCGACCCTCCTTCGTATCACAAGGTCAAGAGAGAACACAGAGGGAGGAAACATGTCTGCAGGAGCATTGCCAAACAGAAACCCAGCAAAGTCAAGCAAGAGAGTACCAGCTCAGCTGTAGATGGGGAAGATGTGTTTGTGGTATCTGCGTCTCTGTGCGATCAGCCAAAGCGACTGCAACGAAATTTGGATTTTTGAATAAGTACCGAAAACAGAGGATCAATTTCGTATTGGTTTGTTTTGCGTTCCGGCAAGCTATTCAGAAGAGAGTTTTGTATCCTCCAAGCCGCAACAATTGCACGTGCGTGCATCTGTTTTGCAATTGTCCGCATAGGTACCAGCTGTTTGCTTTGTATTCGTTTTGCTTGGGCTGGCGCACACATTTTTTGTTCTATGTTTGTGTCCTGCTCATGAAGAGCATGACAGAGACATAGAACACATCTTATTGAATTCAACATTTCGTAAAGTAATTTATTTCATGACTGTTCAGGACACAGGTTTTTAATCCGCTTCAGCAGCTCCGATTTTCGGTAGCTGATTAAGATCATGGTGGTACAAATTAATCGGGTCTTTCTTGCCTTGTCCGCTCCGTTTGTCTGAGTGGAAGGTACTTGTAACTCCCCCAATCCGATCTGAGTTTATGCGCGTGACTAATTAGATGTGGATTGAAGACAGTGCTACTAATCCGATCTGAGTTTACGCGCGTGACTAATTAGATGTGGATTGAAGACAGTGCTACTAAAGTATGTGGTAAGTGTCCTTACTGCGGGAAATTGAAAAGCATGTGCAAGCGGCTCGCCTGTCTGCAAGAGCGTGAACATAAGCTGAGGAGGGAGAATCGCGCTCTCTCTGAAGAAGAGAAGGAAATGAACTATATTCCGGTTGAGATGAAGAAGATCGAACACCACATTCAAGCGAAGCAGAAGAATAAAGAATTTTACGACGACAACTTGAAGAAGGTCACGTCTGACTTGTCTTATCTTTTGATTGTTGTTGACTTTTCACGCATGAATGTGGGAGGTGGCGGCACCGAAGACGTGAACGACTGCATTGCAGTGCTAATCCACGGCGATTGATTGGGTGGAGTTAAAAGATAGTATGTTGACACATTTCCTCACCCTGATGAAAATGTCAATAACGACTTCTTCTTTTTTCGAGACTGGTTCGACAACATTTTGGAGCGACGAGTTCAGCTCATCCGGAATCCGGTGCAGGTATTTAATATAATCTTGTGGTCTGATGGAGTGTGAAAGTATTTTAAGTAAAGGTATGATTGTCTATGCTCATGGCGATACCATATCGTATCCAGTGTTACCATGTGATATCAGTTTTTTAGTGACAGGTTTTCAAAAAATTCTAGCAATCGAACCGGATGCGTTGTCATAAAATAAACTACAGTAATCTATTGAGCAAGTCCACAGGAAGCGACCCGTAAAATTTCTCTACAAAACTTTGAGTTGAAGTTTTTTTTTATAGAAGGCAATACACTTTTTACACGGGAAGCCGCCACAATGATTTTTTTCTCGAAAGATGGAAGTAGGAACGACCATCTCAGTCTCTGTTTCTCGGTTCGGGGTGCCTTGGGCAAAAAAGAAATTCAGGGAATCGAAATATAAGGACATTCGGGCTTTGGGTGTGTTGAAAGAAAAAGAAACGAAACAAAAAAAAGCTCTTATTACTGCTCGGTTTGATGGTAAGGATTATTACGAGTTCACAAAACATTTGAAGCCAGAGCCAGCCCATGAGTGGTCGAGTTTGGCTTTCATGAATGGGGAGTGCGAAGAGGTAGTGATGGAGGTCTCTGATGATGAAGAAGAAGAAGAGGAGGAGCAGGAGGAGGAACAAAAACAAGAACAGAAAGAGCAGGCTGCTGTAGAAGAAGACGAGGAGGAGGGGGAGGGAGGTGATGAAGAATTCATGCCCTGTTGCAATCCAAGCCCTCATACGGCCGAGGAAATAGAGACTGAGAGAGAAAAACTGCTGTGAAAGTGGTTCGACTGGAAGCTGGGTCCACAGGCGGTGGATTGGGGAGCAGATCGACCTTGGCACAAACCGAATACAACAATCAATGAAAAAAAAGACACTGGCCCCCTGTCGTAAGCCCTCCTCTCTCTCTGTCTTCTCGAAATAATTTTCCTATTCCAGTTAGCACCTCATTCCCCAACACTTTCTCTACATGTCTATGTCTTTTTTTTTCAGACAACGATTGGAAAGACAACG
>WBZZ01000470.1:5000-7500 GCA_019918135.1 Paulinella micropora
GAAGAAAGAAGAAAGAGAAGAAGAAGAAGAAGAAGAAGAAGAAGAAAAGAAGAAGAAGAAGAAGAAAGAAGAAGAAGAAGAAGAAGAAGAAGAAAAGAAAGAAGAAGAAGAAGAAGAAGAAGAAGAAGAAGAAGAAGAAAAGAAGAAGAGAAGAAGAAGAAGAAGAAGAAGAAGAAGAAGAAGAAGAAAGAAGAAGAAGAAGAAGAAGAAGAAGAAGAAGAAGAAGAAGAAGAAGAAGAAAAGAAGAAGAAAAGAAGAAGAAGAAGAAGAAGAAGAAAGAAGAAGAAGAAGTAGTAGTAGTAGTAGTAGTAGTAGTAAGTAGTAGTAGTAGTAGAAGAAGAAGAAGAAGAAAGAAGAAGAAGAAGAAGAAGAAGAAGAAGAAGAAGAAGAAGAAGAAGAAGAAGAAGAAGAAGAAGAAGAAGAAGAAGTAAGAGTAGTAGTAGTAGTAGTAGTAGTATAGTAGTAGAGAAGTAGTAAGAAGAAGAAGAAGAAGAAGAAGAAAGAAGAAGAAAGAAGAAGAAGAAAGAAGGAAGAAGAAAGAAGGAAGAAGAAGGGGAAGGGGAAGAGGAAGAAGAAGAAGAAGAAAGTAAGGGTTAGAAAGGGCCAGAGTTAAGGGTTAGAGTTAAGGGTTAGAGTATTCCTACTAATGCTAAGTATTTTCTTATTAGAAGTGTTTGCGTAAAAAATAGCATGGTAAAGTTAGTGTGGTGGAGGTATGTGTGGCTAGGAAACACTTCGAGATGTTTCTTGAAGAGAACCACACACATACCTCCCACCCCACCCTAACCTCCCCCCCCCCCCCCCCCCCCCCCCCCCCCCCCTTCCCACCGGCTGAGGTGTCTGTAATAATCGTATAATATTAATTATTTTATATTAATAATACTAGTATGAGAAGATTAGGGTGGTGGAGGTGTGTGTTGGCTAGGAAACATATTGAAGTTAGGTTAGGGTTAGGGCTAGGGTTAAGGTCAGCGTTAGGGTTAGGGTTAGGGTTAGGGTTAGAATTAGTGTTAGGGTTTAGTGTTAGGGCTAGGCAGGTACTAAACTATAATGTAATCCACCAGTAAGCAGCGCCACCAGATACTATATCTTCACTGTACACATGTATGTGAAATGATTTGAGTTTCTAATATGTTGAGTGTTAAAGAACATAACTTTCCTGACTTTTCCAACTTTTCCAACTTTCTTAACTTTCCCAACTTTCCTATACATACAAAATAATAATTGTACGAACTTTCCCAACTTTCCAACATTCCCAATTGGGGGGGGGGGGGGAAATAAGCCCTTTTCAACTTTCATAAGAAGTGGGAGGGGAAGGGTTACAAGTGTACGTATATTACCACCAGCCCTTTCATTATGGTTACAGGGTAGCTTTGGAAACCCTCTAGATTGAGGTCTGGGTTCGAAATACATACATACATACATACATAGACATAATATGGACATACATACATACATACATGCATGCATACATACATACGTACGTACATACGTACGTGTACGTACGTACATACATGCATACGTACGTACGTACGTACGTACACACATACATACATACATACATGCCATGCATACATACATACATACATACATGCATACATACATACATACATACATACAGACATGCATACATGGATACATGGACACATGCATCATGCATCATGCATGCACACATACATACACTCATACATACATACACACATAAGACATACATAGATACACAGTCATACTTTCATAAATACATATATACATACATACATACATACATACACACACACAAATATACACATACATACATGCATGCATACATACATACATACATACATACATACAAACATACATACATACATACATACATACATGCATGCATACATACACACAAACACACACATGCATACATACATACATACATACATACACACACACACACATACATACATACATACGTACATACATACATTCCATACGTAGCATCATACATACATGCATACATACACATACATACACATACATACAATACATACAATACATACAATACATACAGCAATATGTACAATACATACAATACAGACAACACATACAATGCATACAATACATGCAATACATACAATACATACAGTACATACAGCAATATATACAAAACATACAATACAGACAACACATACAATACAACAATACATACAATACATACAATACATGCAATACATACAATACATACAATACATACATACATACATACATACATATAGAGACAGAAAGACATACAATACATTCATACATACAGACATACATATATACATACGTACATACATGCATACATAGGCCCCATTTTCGGCTCTTCTGGCAAAACAACAGTCGCAACCATGCCACCCGCTGCACGGCAAACGGGCCTGTTTGGTCTAACAGATGGCTCCTTTTTCAAAGCACCTCCCCACATTGACCTGTCTGTGCCTCCGGGTGCAGCATCGTTGAAAAATTATTACATCAGAGACAATCCCTG
>WBZZ01000470.1:12500-15000 GCA_019918135.1 Paulinella micropora
CAAACATGTGTTTTTTACTACCGGGTCGTTTTGGTGGGGTCCAAAACGGAGGCAACGGGTGAATATAACTTTTTGAGTTTTTAACCTTTTTTAATCAAACTTCTTTATTGTAAAGATGATCACGACTCAGTGAGAACTGGTCCTCACTGAAAAAAAAAAATCATTGAAATTCAAATTTTATAACTGTCAGTTTTGTGGTTTGTTCAACTTCCGCCATCACACTCGGACGGTATATTTTTTAATAATTCAAAATCGAGTCAGGACTCAATGCAGCCATACGGTGTTCTTTAATATTAATAAGAGTTCGTTGTATCTGCCAACTTGAAGAGTTGTATACAAACTCACACGGTAGAGCCATTACTCATGAGATGATCCGGTCAGTCATGTTACGTGGCGCGTCCCTTCGGCGCTTTTCTTATTAAAGCTTAGACTCATGATACTGCACACAGTGAATGTTGTGATTGTTCCAGATTATTATATCAATAATAATAATACTTATATTTTCTTTTCCTCTTTCAGCCCCTTGCTAATAATAATAATACTTATATTTTCTTTTCCTCTTTCAGCCCCATGCTTCTGTGCTCCCTTTCTTTCCCTTCTTCCTTTTCCCCCTTCCTTCTTCACTATGTTTCATCCCAAGTTCGTTTTGACTCTATGAGTCCATCTTTACCACTTCCCTTCTATCTCTTACGCTTCCCACTTATCCCTACTAGTGGCAAGTATTCTATCATTAAAAGTTGATTGGTGGAAGAAAAAAAAAGTCTAACAAAAAATGAAGAAAAACAGGAGAAGAAAAGAGGAAAATACATATCTTTTTTATCCCTACTAGTGGCAAGTATTCTATCATTAAAAGTTGATTGGTGGAAGAAAAAAAAAGTCTAACAAAAAATGAAGAAAAACAGGAGAAGAAAAGAGGAAAATACATATCTTTTTTTTATCTCTTTCCATTTTCCTCTTACGCCTCCCACTTATTCCTACTAGTGCTGGCAAGTATCTCTTATTTAAAAGTGGTTGTCATTAGTAATTATTTGATGGATTGCATGCTCTGAGTCAGAGTATGCCAAGTTTCAATATCCGGCTGACTGAATGAGCAATTGCCAAGCGCGAATCATGGAAGTGTGAATTTTTGAAGTGTAAACCTTAAGTAGGAACATGTGCTCATAGTATGCTGAGTAACTATACTATATTATGCTATACTATACTATACTATACTATAGGTATGGATGGTTACAGGGTCCTCACTGCCAGTTTTAGCTACTGTCTGCTGACCCGTGTGTCTGCGTGGCGTGGTGCCGTGTTTGTGTGGTGTGCGTGTTGCTGTTGCTGTTGAGATTGCTGTTATTGTTGTTGCTGCTGTTGTTTTTGTTGTTGCTGCTGCTGCTGTTGCTCTTGTTGTTGCTGCTGTTGTTATTATTGTGGTTTCCCCGCTGCTTGATTTGTGTGCAACAGTATCGTAGACAGTGTCGGGCGTATCTTGGCACTTTTCACCCAGTTCCATCTCTGCTACGCTCTCCTTTGCAGCTTGACAGCACACGCTTGGAAACACCTGCATGCAGGCCCAGTACACGCCACCGCCAATCCAGCAAACCATCAACAGCGGCGGCACCATCACTGCGTTTCAGTTTCTGACAGGGCTCAATGCAAGCATGGGAAACTGGGCCACTTTGATTTTGAGTGTACCAGACCTGTCCCGTTTTGTGTGCTCGCAACGTGATCAGGTGTTGGGTCAGGTGATTGGTTTTCCTGCGCCTTTCACCTTCTTCGCTTGGGTGGGAATCGTGGCCGCTGGAGCCACACTGCAAGCGTATGGAGTGGCAGAATGGCTTATTCCTATGTACATCAACCATTGGCCTGCCGGATGGGCAGTAAGTGGAGGCATAGTAACAGCGCTCAGTCTTTTGGAGGTGAATTTAATGGCGAATTTACTGTCTGCCATGAACGACTTGCTCAATTTTGCGCCAACACGTCTTAATCGCAAGTTCTTAGGGTACCTTTGTCTGGTTATTGCAGTGGCCCTTCAACCATGGCAGCTCTTTGCTAATGCAAATGCATGGCTGTATGCATTCCTTGGGGGCTATTCAATGGTGATCGGAGGACTCGGTGGCATTGTGACTTGCGATTTCTGGCTAGTGCGCAAATGCTCGTTGGATCTCGCCAAACTATATTTGGACTCTATAGAGATAAGCCCCAGCGCTTTTGTGGCGCTTTTATTTGCCATCGGTCCACTCCTTCCTGGTTTTACACTCACTGTCACGGGAGGCCTGACGCAGGCTAATGGCGCAATACCCCCGTTTTTCATCCATATCTACAACATTTCTTGTATCCTTCCCCAGAGTCCCAATTTCATTCTTGGAAGAAATATGCGAAAAACATGTAGTCTCCCTCTTCTTTCTGTTATATATTTAACAGTGAGCCAGGTTTAATAGGAAGAAAGAAGAACAAAGAATTAAGAAGAGCTTAGTTCAAATGAACTCCGGTTCTAAGGAACAACAGTACAGGC
>WBZZ01000470.1:17500-67026 GCA_019918135.1 Paulinella micropora
CGAGTTTTTACCATCCGACGAGCATTACCTCGACTGCCGCACCTTGCGGTTTCCCGCAGGCCGCGGTATCGAAGGCTCTTAGGGCTTTCCCGAACAGTTTGAGAGTGTATCGAGGGCCGATGAAGGGTAGTCATCAGCCCTGGCCAGTCACGCTGCACCAGCTGCGACTGCACAAACAGCTGGTGAAGGGCTGAAGGAGATAGATAGATCGACCCCCAGGCTGTAGGTGCCAGTGGGTCGAGTCCAACTTCGGGATGCAGTTTACCGTCATGCCCAGGACGGATAGATAGATAGATAGATAGATAGATAGATAGATAGATAGATAGATAGATATATAGATAGATAGATGTCTGTATGTATGTATGTATGTATGTATGTATGTATGCATGTATGCATGTATGCATGTATATATGTATGTTTTTGTATATGCATGCATGCATGTATGCATGTATGTATGCATGCATATATGCATGTACATTGTATGTATGTATGTATGTATGCATGTATGTATGTATGTATTTATGTATGTATGAGTATGAGTATGAGCATGAGTATGAGTATGAGTTTGAGTATGAGAATGAGAATGAGTATGAGTATGAGAATGAGTATGAGTATGAGTATGAGTATGAGTATGAGTATGAGTATGAGTATGATACTCATATACTCATACACTCATACACTCATACACTCATACACTCATACAATCATACTCATATGAGTATATGAGTATATGAGTATATAAGTATGAGTATGAGAAGGATTATGAGTATGAGTATGAGTATGAGTATGAGTATGAGTATGAGTATGAGTATGAGTATGAGTGAGTATGAGTATATGAGTATGAGTATGAGTATATGTATGAGTATATGAGTATGAGTATATGAGTATGAGTATGAGTATGAGTATGAGTATGAGTATGAGTATGAGTATGAGTATGAGTATGAGTATGAGTATGAGTATGAGTATGAGTATGAGTATGAGTATGAGTATGAGTATAAGTAAAAAAAATACAAGTAGATTATTTTTTCCTGTGGCTTCAAGTCTTTAAATATCATTACCAATTGGTAACTAGCACCAGTGACTTAGACATTAGTATACTGAGTAGTACTTCTGTAGTAGTACTACTACTACTAGTACTACTGAGTACTACTAGCTAGTACTAGTACTAGTATTGTACTGTAGTACTAGCTATGTAGTAGTAATACTAACTAAGTAACTTTGAATTCGCAATCGAATAGTCTTTAACTATAGTTTAACTTCATCTAGTTCATTCACAAACTCAAGTTCACAACGTCGACTTCCGAACTCAATATATATATAAAAATATATATATACATATATATATATATATATACTAGCTATATATGGTTTAATTTAATCTTGAAGTACTCTAACTCATCAATCAAAGGATGAGTTTCTCCTGCTGCCTTAATGCTTTTTTCCATCTCTGCCTTCCCCTCCTCCAAGGCCTTCATTTCCATCGTAAAAAAATGAAATATGCCACTCGAGTTTTTCGAACCCAGATTTGTCTTCATTTTTGTTACATCGACTGCCTCCTGACCAGTCGCGAGGAATCTGGCTATTGCTCTTGGGTGTGTGTACTGGAGGTAACCCTCACATCGTGGGCCGTATGAACGTTCCCAAATCAGGGTTTGAGTGTACACCCCAAAGATAGCATCGAGTAATTCAAGGTGGGTGTGTGTGTCCCCAAACTTGATATGCTGTATCTTCTTTCTCTCTTCTGGATCAGAGACCAGTTTGCCGAGATAAAGGGACAAGAGATACTGCCCAGGCCAAGATTCCTGCGAATAGCGCGAGTTGCAGAGGAAGTAGTACTACCACAAAGCGCCGAAAATGCTGCCATCCTGTTGCTATCACTATTGCATGTACCAGCGCCCAAAGCACGGTAAGGCCAACTATGAGCTTGGACACGCCTTGCTGGCAGACCCATCCCCATGCACGGCTACCATGAATCCAGCCTCCAGCGCCCATGCAGACTGCCACAGCGCCCACGAGGCCCAAAAAATACCCACGATCGCTCGAGATAGAGTTGCAAACTGGGCACCTAGGAAACCGAAGGAGGAGCAAGCAAGCACCGGGAACGGAATGCCGTACTTCACTCCTGGCCATGCAGACAAGATAAGTAGCAAAGAAGTTAACAAGCCTCCTAGTATCTGCGAAATTTATTGCCTCCCACCAATTCAGCCCGATCTGTACTAAGCTTCCACCCAATGTGATGGTTGAGAGGTTGGCTAGAGAAGAAGTCCACACAAACGCTAGCGTCCAGTAGTGCCAATCACGTATCGGCGAGCCCAAAGCAATAGGAAGCAAGCTGTCTTCGGGACAGGCTGCATCTGCAGGCATCGCTGCGTGTCTTGCGGCAGGGTAGGACATAGTTATGTTATGTTATGTTTTGTTATGTTTTGTTATGTTATGTTATGTTCTGTCTTGTCTTGTCATGTTATGTTATGTTATGTTATGTTATGTCTTGTCATGTTATGTTATGTTATGTTATGTTATGCAATGTAATGTTAGGTTATGTTATGTCATGTTCTGTCTTGTCATGTTATGTAATGTAATGTAATGTTATGTTATGTTATGTTATTTTATGTTATATTATGCTATATTATGTTATATTATGTTATGTATGTATGTATGTATGTATGCATGTATATGTACACACATACATACATACATACATACATACATGCATGCATACATGCATACATACATACATGCATGCATGCATACATACATACATACATACACATACATACATACATACATACAAGTGTTGCCTGCATAATTTGGCTTTTCTGACAGGCGATGGAGAGTACATAACATAACATAACAAACATAACAAACATAACAAACATAACAAACATAACATAACATAACATAACATAACATAACATCACATGACATGACATGACATAACATGACATAACATATCATAACATAACATAGCATAACATAGCATAACATAGCATAACATAACATATATACATACATACATACATACATACGTATGTACATGGGGCCGCTACCAAAGAGCTCCAGCCCCCGCAGGTTGCGCAGCTCGGCTAGGACAGCCAGCCCGCCGCCCGTGACGCCGGTGTTGTCGCGCAGCTGGTCTAGGAATGCTTGCCCCTGGTCACTGGGGCACTTGGCCAGCCTCAGGTGCCGCGTGCCGGGGAAAGTCCGGACGGCGCTCGCGAGGGTCGCGTCCGTGGGCTCCGCTAGCTCCAGCCGCTGCACCGTGAGCCCCACGAACTGCCGTGTCTGCAGCGCCGCCAAACCCTCGGCCCCGAGCAGCACCAGCGGCACGTCGAGCCGGGCGGTGGCCCAGGCGTCGCCGACGACGGCCAGGAACCGCGCGCGCCCTCGGCCGCGGTCACGAGGCGCAGCGCCGGGCAGATGAAGCGCGCCCAGCTGCTGCCGGGCCAGCCCAGCACCAGCTGGGCGTGCCGGGCCGGGCACGTCGCGGCCAGGGCCGGCAGCCCCGCCCAGCCCAGGTAGTCCCGGACCGGCCCACGCCGCCGGGGGCGGCCCACCCTGGCTACTACTGGTCGCAGCGGCAGAAGCCCGCATCTCTTACTTGGGGGGGAAGGGCTAGCGCGGCCGCCGCCGGCGGCGGCGCACGCCAACCTCTTCCCCCCTCCAGCCGTCTCCTCTGCTCCCCCTCCCCCCCCCCCCCAGGGCGCGCGAGCTAGGAAAGGGAGGGGAAAGGGGGAGAGTCTTCCCCCCCTAGGGCCCGCTGGAGGGCCTCCCAGCGCGGGGTAACGAGCTCCGGCCAGCGTGCGAAGCCCTGCTGCACCGCGGCGCCCACGCCGCGCCACAGGCGCGGGGCCAGCAGTTGCTCCCGCCGCCGGGGCCGGGGGTCCTCCAGGACCCGGCGCGACGAGAGCCAGTCCGGGCCGGGGGCGGCGGGCGGCGCGCACAGCTGCGCCAGGGCGGCCCCAATGCGCTGCAGGCAGGCCGGGTCGTCGTCCCCCCGGCAGCGCAGCTGCTGCAGGTAGTCCCCTAGGTACGCCAGCAGCATCTGGCGCAGCGCGTGGTCCTGGGCCCAGGCCCGGGGGTACAGCCGGGGCAGCCAGGGGGTCCGCTCCCGGCCCAGGCGCGCCCAGACCTCCGGGGGGCTCTGGGCGCGGCCCAGCAGGCCCGAGCACGCCAGGAAGATCCAGGCGGCGTGGCTCAGCCAGCCGGGTGGGTCGCGGTGGCCGGCCAGGTGGTCGGCCAGGGCGCGCCACTCGTGCCGGCCCAGGCAGAACTCCAGGCCCCGGCAGCGGTACACGGGCGCCCCCGTGTGGTCCGCCCAGGGCCGCAGCAACGTGTACCGGCCGCTGACGGCCACGACGTGCGGGGCCGGCCCCCCGGGCGGCGACGGCGGGTACGAGGGCCCGGGGCCCTCGTGCCTGGCGTCGTCGTACAGGTAGAAGTCCTCGACGTGCAGGGGCGTGCCCAGCGCACACAACGCACGCCAGGCGCTGTCCTGGACCAGCAGCCAGGGGCGCAGGCCACGCTGCCTGTGCCGGATGTAGTGCATCACGTACGCCGGCAGGTTGAAGGACCGGAAGGCGGCGCGGGTCAGGCGCGCGCCCGCTCCCGCGGGCCACGCCCGCTCCCACGCCCGCGCCCAGCGCTCGAGCCAGCGCGCTGGCGGCGACGGATGGTCCGGCAGCAGCGCCCGGTGGTGCGGCAGGCCCAGGTGCACCGCCAGCTCCCGCGCCCCGGGCTGGGCCACGAAGGCGCGGGCCAGCCGCGTGGCCGCCGTCGTGGCGGCACCGTCGGCGGCGCCGTCCCCGTGCGCCCCCCGGCCCGGGTCGTCGTCGTCGGCGGGGGGCCCCGGTCCAGCACCGACAGCGCGTGCGGGGCCAGGCCGGCCAGGGCGGCCAGGTCGCCGGGCCCGCCGCCGCGCACGTCCAGGTACTGCAGCTCCAGCCGCAGCCAGGCCGGCCGCCCGGCGGGGCACAGACCCTCGAGCAGGGCCGCCAGCGCGCCGTCGGCCAGCACGCCGGCGTCCTCGGCCCCCGGCTGGTGCAACAGGCACGGGTCGCACGTGGCCACCACCAGCTCGTACCGCCGCAGCGCGGGCGTGTGGGCGGCCGGCCAGCCCAGGCCCGAGCCCCGCGGCCGCCGCGTCCGCAGCCAGCGGAGGAGCTGGTACAGCCCCAGCGGCCGCTCCAGCCGCACCCGGGCCAGGCGCGGCCAGCCGGCCCCCGTGCACAGCACCAGCGTGTCCTCGGGCCCGCACACCAGGCCGTCGGGGCAGGGCTGCCACACCCGGAGGTCGGCCAGGCACGGCGCCAGGCGCTCGAAGTCCGGCCCGTACAGCCTGGCGTCCGTGCAGTCGTTGAGCGCTAGGCGCCGCAGGGCGCGGCAGCCGAGGTCGCCCAGGCCCGCGGGCCCAAAGTCCACGTGGGCGAGCGTCAGGGCGTACAGGTCCCGGGCCACGGCGCACAGCCTGGGGCGCAGCAGGTGCGTCCAGGGTGGCGTGGGGCCCGGCGGCGCACGCACCAGCTCCAGCGTCAGCGAGCGCAAGCGCCGCGCGCGCCGGCACCCGCGCCCCCGCCAGGCCGCCAGCAGCTGGGCCACGGCCGGGGGCGGGCCGGCCAGGCAGAGCGACCGCACCTCGGGGTAACCAGCCAGGGCGCGCCGCAACAGCGCCGAGCGGGCGGGCGGCAGCGGCTCGGCCAGCCGCAGCGTCAGCCTGGTGTCCGGCTGGCACAAGAGCGCGGCGGCCCCGCCGGCGGCCGGTGGCGGCGGGCCGACGACGCCGAGCGCCGCGGCCAGCCAGAGGCGGGCCCGCGCGTACCGGTGGACGAGGTCGTGCCAGGCCCGGGAGGCGCCGCCGAGCGCCACGAGGTCCGCGGGCGCGAGGCAGGCGAGGGCATGGCCACACCAGACCTCGGCCCAGTCGGGCGCGGCCGGTGGCATGTAGTGCCGGGCTTCGGGACTTGGGCTGGCCCCGCTTAGTGTACGCGGGGGGGGGCGGCGCCGCGGGCCGGGGTGGAGGGTGGGCGTGGCCGACGGCGGGGGGGGGGGGGGGGGGGAAGGACGCCCCACCCCTCCTCTCCACGTGGCCCGGCCACGCGCGCGGGCCCTTTCCCCCCCTCGCAACTCTCCGGGGGCGCCCCCCATCCCGGCCGGCGGGGCCCCGGCTGGGGCCGGGGCGGCCGGGGGAAGAAAAAAGAACCGGTTAGCGCCGGACGGACGCGGCGCTAGCGCGCTGGCTTGCACCATGAACCAGGACGGGCTGGGATTTTATTGCGGTCGGCCCCCAACACACGCTAGACACCCTCTTCGGCCTTCACCTCGTAAACCTACTACCTAGGGGGGAAACAGCCGTCCTTCCCTCCCCTTGGTACCTGGTGGCTCCGCCGTCCACGGCGGGTGGCTCGGCGGCGGCGCCAGCCGCGCCGCGGCCGGGTGGGGAGGAGGCCGGCCGGGGCCGGAGTGCAGCCGGTGCTGCCTGGTGCCGCAGCCTCTCGACCAGCGGGGTGAACATCCTGCCCGGGCCGGGACCGCCGGCTTGGTCGGTCACCCCTGCCTTGGGGCAGGGTGGACACAAATAACGGGAGGATACTAGAGACGTCAAAATGGGTCTTCTTCTTCGTTTTCTGGGCCTTGGTCGCGGTTGCCCATCGAGGAAAGAAGATCGTCGGAAAGAAGGTTATCGTCTGGCATATCGTGGGCCGACGACGATCCGCCCAAGGCCACGGGGTCCGTGACAGCCGCCAAGGTGTCGCCTAGGGTGGGACTCAGGAACGGCGCGAGCGCGGGGTCGGAGAAGTCATCGTCGGGTGGCGGTGGTGAAGTGAGTGCAGGCAACGGAGCGGCGCTCTGGAGATCGGGAGGCGGGGGCATGGGGACCGCTGCTGCCACCGTCAAGCCGGGGCCGCTGGCCGGCGCGGCCCCCCCCTGTTCTGCCTGCTGGACCAAGGGGCCATACTCACGCACGATTGCGTTTAAGACAGTGAGCTCTTCTTGGTTGCGTTGATTCAGCACGAACAGCTTAGCCAACCTTGCTAGCGCAGAATTCCTTTTGGTTAGACGCACATAGGCATTCTCTTTCTTTTTGCTCTCGAACTTCAGCGGCGCAAGTGCATCTTGTATCTCTGTGTCGAGCTCTGCCAACTCCCGCGCGGACGCTTCTGGTCCCTGCTGGTTACGTACTACATGTCCAAGCGTTGTGCGTAGGATCACCTCCTTGCTCGCGGTATCAGCTCCTTTCGCTGCCATGGAGCCGGTTATGTCCCCTTCTTCTTGAGGAGAGCCATTCTGAATTAGGTAGGCATTCAGTACCATGTATGCTGCTCTGAGCTTGTCCCGACGCACCTTATCGGTTTCAGGTTTTTTCGCCTTGCGACGTGCGCCCTGTTGCTTGCCTGTGTCCTGTTTTCTCTTGCGAGGTGTGCCCCCTTGCACGCCGCCGGAAGGACGCTTTTTCGGGCCAGACGGCGGGACCGCGTAACTGCCATTTCCTCTTGGCCCAGGGGGCAGGATAGCAGGGTTTGCCACAAGGGCAGCGACAGGCTGTGCGATGGCGGGCGTCCCAGCGGCCACAGGCAGTGGTCTCGCCGCACTGCTGCTGCTACTGCTGCTGCTGGGGTAGCTGCTGCTGCTACTGCTGCTGCTGCTGTTGCCATAGCCACCGCCGTTGTTGCCGCCGCCGTTGCCGCCGTGGCGGCGCGTGCTACCACTTCGGGCTGCGGCAGCAACGGACCCCAGCGTAAGCAGCAGCCAAGGTATCCAGCGCCCTTTTAAATGCAGGTCCTGCATTTTCCCAAGGCAGAATTCATTGCGCGTGTACAATTCCGGCGGAAAATCTGCAGGAAATGGTAAGAGTAGTTGGAAGTAGGTATCATCTAGCAGTAGTCTCGATTCGACGCCGTTCTTCGTGTAATTAATCGCCGCGTCTAGCACCCTTTTAAAATATCCGCTTTTCGTGTCCCCCGTTGGTGCTACCTCCGCCTGCCACCAGGCGCCGTAAGCGTGTAGCACCGCTTGGTGGTTACTCCAGCCGGTAGCACCCTCTAGGACTACCACTCTAGCTTCCGTCAGGTGCGCATGCTGCTGGCTCTCATTCAGCAGGCTGGCCACGACCACTAGCGCGTTGCAGAGCCAGAGGAGCTCGTCCTCCACCTTGCTGAGAACGAGATGCGGGTCATTCTGCCATTCGTCCAGGTGCGCCCTGGCATCCTGCCCTCCCGGCGCGAGGTGCAGGCACTGGGCCGAGTCGGCGTAGATTAGTTCCCAGGCAGGGGCAGGCGGCGCCGTCCCCTCCTGCTTCTCACACCGTGTCACGTCCTTGATAGAAAAGCCGCTGTAGATGTTGCGCGCGAGGCTGAGCGCGTCCAGAAACCGCTTGACGAACGACCCGAAGCCTAGCACCGCTTGGTCCCTGCTGGGCTCCTTTACTAGGAGCCACAGAGGGACCCCTGCGCCAACTGACACGACGCCGATGACCGGCACGGCCAGGCCGTGCGACGCAAAGTAAGAGAGCAGCTGTGCGCTCTGGATTGCGTGCGCAAGTGTGTAGTCTTTGCAGTCGAGTTGGTACGCCCTAAAATCCGTCCCCACGGCCGACCAAGGCCTCTCCCCCGTGAGTGCCCGCGGGCTAATCGCCAACTTCTTTCCGCTCCAGTGATCATAGTACGCCAGGCCGCGGGGGAACGTAGTAGAGCCCATCTGTTGTACTAACCAATCCTGGGGGACCGCCTGCGCCTGTACCAGCTTCGCAGTGCCATCAGCAGCAAAACGAAGCTCTTTGTAGTCAGTCTGTGCCAGCCAAGCAAGGTGCCTGCAGTGCCGGCAGTGCTTGGTGCCCGCAGCGCTCCCGCTGGCTACCTGGCCTTGGCCAGGAAGAAAGGGGCTGCCAGCCATCATCGGGGAGATGGATGGCCAGAGGGGTGGTTGCTGTGCCATGCTTTGCTAGCAACAGCCAGCGCCTCCAACGGGGAAAGAGAAAAAGCCCCACCTCCTCTCTCCCCCCCCTTCCCGTCCGTCAGGTGAGGGCGGGGAAGGGGGGGGGCGGAAACCGAGAGGCAGGGGACAGAGGGGGGGGGAGTGGTGCCTTGCCCTCCCCCGGGGCCCACGGCGCGGGGAGGGAGGGGAGGCGGCCCTGTCCACCCCGGCCAGCGCAACTTCAGCTGGCTCCTCACCCAGGGTGCGCCACGTGTACGGCGCGCTGTTCGGCGTGCCCCCGTCCAGCCCGTGCCCGGGGCGGCCCCTCCGTCCTGCCTCCCGCGGCGCAAACCGCCCGGACGAACGGTGTACCCGCCTGGCTAGCTAGCCACGGTTCGCCGCCCAAGGTACGACGGCCGCGCGCCGGGCCTGCCGGGCCCACTGGCGCACGGGGGGGGGGGGTGCTTCCCGGGGAGGCAGAGCCTGGCGCGCCTCCCGGTCCCCCGCACCCCCCCTAGCGGCCTCCTCCCAGCCCACTCTCCCCCCCCCCCAGCGTGCCGAGCGCTTGGAGGGGGGGGGGGGGGCTGGCCCCCCGCACTCCCTGGCCGCTGCCACCCCAAGATCATTGGCTTCCCTCCTGGCGGAACAGTTCACTCTCTTCCTCATGTTCTGGGCCATCGTCAGTGGCTGGTGCCTGGCCCGGGCCCGAGCAGACAACGGCTGCGTCTGCGAGAGTTGCGACCAAACGCTCGAGATAGCGGGGGAAGCCTGGTCCGGGGCGGGCATGCTCTCTGCCGAGTGTCCAGCCCGGGCCCGCGTCTACGTCAGCACCCTGCAGTTGCGCGCGGATGACTACTTGTTGAGTGACCCGTCGGCTTTTATCGTCAAGGCCACGCCGGACCCTGACCCTGAAAGCAAGCTCTACTATCCTTCTCTCTCTACCGGGCCCGACCCGTTAGCTGTTGACGACAACGGCAACAGCAGTTGGTACGCGGTGTCTTGCGTTGATTTCCGGACGCGGCGTACACTGGACGGCCATCGCCTGTACCTCTACCTGCAGTGCCAGAACCTGCTGCTGCCGTGCAGGATCCACTACCGCGGACTGTTTGGCTGCGAGTACGCTAGGGCAAGCGCTAGGCCCGCCTGCTTCATCATCGCAATCTTGCTCTTGCCCTGCCTAGTCTGTCTCTCGTGCGGTGGGTGCCTGCGCTTGTATTTCCCCGAGCGCGGGGGGAAGGGCTTGGCTGAAAACGGCGTCCTGGAGGCAGAGCTTGCTGAGTTCAAGGCTGCCGACTTCTCGTCCGCACAGCCGCCGCCCGCCTAGCACAACAGACGCAATTGGGTGGCTGGCGTTACTTACTCCGCCCGGCTAGCGGCGGGCCGGGTGCGCCCGGAGTGCAACACGGGGCTGCTGCTGGACGGTGGGGTGTGCCGGTGCGCGTGTGCCCACAGCGCCCGGCCGGGGCACATCCCGACCGGGGGCCCCCGGGGCACCCCCCGACCGCGGGGCTTCTTGCTTGGGCCGCTGGCGGCAAGTGGTGACTACCGCGGGGCCTGTTAGTAGTTTGCTTTCTTCGGTAGGTTTTGTGACTGAGCCTAAGCTAAAACGAACTCTTGTCTTTGCCTGCCGAGGGGGAAAGAATCCGCCTCCTGCCGGTGCGTCTCAGTCGTGTTGTTTAGTGCCGGTCGCCGTCCGTCGGTCGCCGCCCGCCGGTGGCAGGTGACAGGTCGCCGTCCGCCGGTCGTCGTCCGCCGGTGGCAGGTGGCAGGTCGCCGGTCGCCGTCCGCCTTTGGCAGGTCGTCGTCCGCCGGTCGCAGGTCGCCGCCCGCCGGTCGTCGTCCGCCGGTGGCAGGTCGCCGACGGAAACTGGTCGCCGGTGGCAGGTCGCCGGTCGTCGTCCGCCGGTCGCCGGTCGCCGGTTGCAGGTTGCACCGGCCGCCGACGGAAACTAGTCGCTGGTGGCGGGTGGCAGGTGGCACCGGCCGCCGACGGAAACTGGTCGCTGGTGGCGGATGGCGGGTGGCGCCGGCCGACGGGACTCCGGCGGCCGCGAGTGGCGGACTGCGTGGGGGGGGGGGTGTCAGGCCGCCGCCGGTGGCAGGTGGCACCGGCCGCCGACGGAAACTGGTCGCTGGTGGCGGGTGCCACCCGTGTGCGGACCCTGGCCAGCGACAGCGGCCGGGCCTGCACAATGTTCGGCCGCGGGAGGGGAGAAGGGAGAAGGGAGAGGGGAGGGGAGGGGAGGGGGGAGGGAAAAAAGCATTGTGCATTAGGTGGTGGCCGGTGGCACTGTAGATTACAGGCGGCGCCAGCCACCGGTGCGGCCACCGGGTGCAGGCACTGCCGGTGGCAGGTGCCACCAGAGCGCGCGCTCGCGCGGCGCGCCTCGCACCCTCCCCTCCCCCCCCTCCCCTCCCCTCTCCCCTCTCCTTTCTCCCCTCCCGCGGCCGAACATTGTGCAGCCCCTCCCCCCCTACCGGCCAGAACTCTGCCTACTGGCGCCACCCGCCACCCGCCACCCCGACCCGTTTCCGCCGGCCGGCGGTGCCACCCGCCACCGGACTACTGACCGGCGACTAGGCGTGGCGGCGCCACCTGCCACCCCGACCCGTCCCCACCGGCCGACTGTGCCACCCGCCACCCCTGACCCGTTCCCACCGGCCGACTGTGCCACCCGCCACCCCTGACCCGTTCCCACCGGCCGACTGTGCCACCTGCCACCCCTGACCCGTTCCCACCGGCCGACTGTGCCACCTGCCACCGGACCGCTGACTGGCGACCGGGCGCGGCGGTGGCAGGTGGCGCCGGGCGACAGACTGGCCAATTGCAGTGGTGCCACCTGCCACCTGGCGACCGACCGGTGGTGGTGCCACCGGCCACCGGGTGGCAGACAGGCCTCGAGAGGGGGCCCCCCCTCCCTGGCCGACCGGCGACCGGCGCCGGACCGAGTGGGGGGGCGCCGCCTGTCTGGGCAAGAAGCAGGCGCTGGCTACGGCACGGAGACCCGGTGGCACCTCGCGCGCGGCGGCGGCGTGGGCCCGCCGCTATGTACGTGTCGCGCTCGGTCACGTGGGACCAGCGCTCGCTGAGAGGCCCGTGCTCCGACGCCCCGGACCAACTCTCTCTTTCTCGCCTCTTCGCACACACGTGCGCGCCACCGCTTCTCGTGGTCACGCGCGCTCTGCCCCCCCCCTTCCCACCCCCTTCCCGTCCCTTCTGCCCTTCCCCCCCTTTCTTACCCGTTGTACTCACCGGCGGCCGCGCCCGTCGGATCCTCTCCAAAAGAAAACATGGACCACACCGGTTGCAAGCGCTGCAGCCACTGCCAGCGCTGGCGCCCGGCGCCTCGGGTCCAGTATCCGCCTGAAGCAGTCGACGCGGTCTTGGGACCAGAGTCTGGCATAAGCGAGGTCCTGGCTGACTTCCTGGGCCGCGAAGCTATCCTCCGCACCGTGCGTTGTAACAGCCGAAGCCTGCCGGACGAGTCGCGGCTGTGGAGAGCGCAGGACCTGCTTCTGAACTACTTGCATCTGCGTTGCCTGCCCCCCCGCGCGTTGATGCCAGCCCGGCCGCCCGCCAGCCCCACACTTGCGGACCTACTGCGCGAGTTCCTGTCTCAGCGCCCAGAGTGGGAACAAAAGATTCTAGACTGTGTTGGCACGGACTACCTGCTGCCGCAGCTGAACGACCAGCAGTGGCAAGTAGCAGTGGCTAGGCTCAGCGGGGCCACGTCGCAGGGAGGCGGTGCTCAGCCGCGGCCCCCGTCCACGCTCGTCTTCTCTCCCTTGATTCTCCCGCCCCCCGCCGAACCGGCGGCCGGGGTGTTAGCAGTCGGGCCGCAGCACAGCCCCTCGGGCACGCAGCTCTCAGGGACACCATACTGGAACGCGCTGGGCCAAGCAGTCAAGCTCGTGCTGCGTGCTACCGGCCGCCTGCACAAGCTGGTGCTCGGCCGGGGCCAGGGTTACGACCAGCGCCAGCAGCCGGCACTCGCGCAGCTGTGCGCCTTTGGCTTTCCCTGGGCCAGAGACGAAGCAATCCAAATCGACGAGCTTGTCTGCCGCCGCCTAGTTCTCCGGGGCCAGCTGTTTCTCTCTGACGACGAGCCCCCTCCCCCGTCGCAGGAATGGCAGCTGCCTCAGCGCGACCCTCATCCGCTGCTCTCGGTCGTACAACGTCTCTCGTTCACCGAAACCCAACTTGAGCCAGGCGCGGGGCGGGGTGAAGAGAAGGAGCCAGCCTCCTTGTCGTTGGCTGGCCTGCCGCAGTTGCGCGAATTGGTCTTTACGACGCAGGCGCAGGCCGGACAAGCCGCCCCCCGACAGTCTGTGCTATCTTTCCACCGCTGTGGTCAGCTCGGCACTATCCGCACCAGCGAGCCAGGCCAGGACAGCCCGCAGCCGGCCCGCCTGGACATAACCCAGTCAGCGGGCGATGGTCTCTGTCTGCTGCCGGGGCGAGGCGAGCTCACCGTGACAGTGTCGGACTGCCCTGACCTGCCCTTTCTGTGCTTCCCGGACTGGGAGGTCGCCACTGGCGCTGTCTCGCTCCTGCTCCAGGCTTGTCCCGCCCTTCAACAACTCGCTTGCCCCAAGCTGCAGAGTGCCTCTTCCTTGGAGATCACGCTCTCGGGGCCAGAGCAGGAGCAGTCGCAGACATTGGAGGCCATCGCGCTGCCACGGCTGCAGAAGGTAACAGGTTCGCTCAAGCTGGCCGTGGCTCGCTGGGTGGGCCCCCCCGCGTGTGCTTTACCGAGTCTGCAGGCTGCCGGCTCTCTGGACCTCACCTTTGAAACATGCGCGGGCCTGAGTGAATGCGGGCTGCCCGCCCTGTCGCAAGTGTCGTCGTCCCTGGCCCTGTCTTTCGAGCTGTGCCCGCACCTCGGTCAGTTTAGCCTGCCCGAGCTGCTAGCCACCGGGCGGCGAGCGGAAGCGCATTTTTACGCGTGCTCGCAACTACGGCAATTCAGCTTGCCCAAGCTGGCGCAAGTTGGTTCCCGGCGAAAGGACAGAAATGTCTGCCCCCTGCTGTTGCACTTCGCCAATTGCGCGCAGCTCGAGGCGTGTACGCTGCAGTCGCTAACAACAGTAGTGGGAGATGTGGACCTGCGTTTCAGGGGATGCAAGAAGCTCGACCAGTTGACACTCCCCGCCCTGACCTCCGTGGGCGGCAACGTCAGCTTGTCTTTCCAGGGCTGCGACGAGCTCCGCACCTGCAGCCTCCCGGCACTGGCCAGGGTCGGACCGCGCGAGCTGACCACGAGAGTTATTGTGTCGCACCTAGACGCCATCCACCGTAGGTCAGGCGGAGGGGTGGCTGTCTCGTGCATTGAGTGTCCCGCCCTCCATGAATGGACGGTCTCTTCGCCGCCCGCTGGTCGGCCTGCAGGCGAGCAGTACTGGCCCAGGTACGTGAAGCTTGACGTGAAGAAGTGTAGCTCGTTCCTGCTCTTTCGGTGGCCAGCGCAACTACCGGCCGCGCTGCAGTTTGAGTTGGTACTCGAGAACTGCGACCAAGTCACAGAACTGGTGCTACCGTCGCTGCCACAGTGCTGGGAGTTTAAGCTCGTAGTTGCTGGCTGTAACTCTCTGCAGCGGCTTCGGCTGCCGCCTGTTCTGAGCTCAGTGCAGGGAGTGAACAAATTCACGCTCGAGTTGACAGACTGCAAGTCTTTGGTAGACCTGGAATGCCCGGCGGCGGTCCCGCTGCGGAGCGAAGCTGCCGTGGACATCCGGTTGGCTAGCTGTGCGGGGCTACGGCTGGACAACAGGGGGTGGCGCCCGGCGAAGGCAGCCGGAGACAAGGCCGCGCTGGCCTGGCTGTGTGCGCAGTTCTCGGCCAAGGCTCACGCCCCGGCGGCCAAGAAGCACAAGACGGGGTGAGCATCTGTCCTGAGAGGCTGTCCCGCGGCTGCGTGTCAGTAAAGAAAATGAATTCCCGTACTTACGCCCTCCCGTTTTCTTGGCACCGGCTTCACACGAGAGCTTGGAGCTCGCTCCTACCTGTCCCGGCGCGGGGTAACCTAGCCACAGTTCCGGTCGGCCGGGGCTGCCTCCGGTGGCAGAAGTGGCGCCGGCTGCCAGTAGGAAGCGGTCGCCGGTGGCAAAAGTGGTGCCGGCCGCCGGTGGGTAGCGGTCGCCGGTGGCAGGTGGCGCCGGCCGACGGGACGCCAGCGGCCGCGAGTGGGGGGGGGGGGCCTGGGGGAGAGGAGGGGTCAGGCCCCCCACCGGCCGCCAGTGGCGGGTGGCACCGCAGGTCGGCGGAAGCCGGCCGGGGGTGGTGGGTGGCACCCGGGGGGTGAAGAGTCCTGACTGGTAGCGGCAGGGGGGCCTGCACAATGTCTGGCCGCGGGAGGGGAGAAGGGAGAAGGGAGAGGGGAGGGGAGGGGGGAAGGAGGGAAGAAACATTGCATGCCGGGTGGTGGCAGGTGGCACCGTAGATTACCGGCGACGCCAGCCACCGGTGCGGCCACCGGGTGCCGGCAGTGCCGGTGGCAGGTGCCACCAGAGCGCGCGCTCGCGCGGCGCGCCTCACTCCCTCCCCTCCCCTCCCCTCTCCCCTCTCCCTTCTCCCCTCCCGCGGCCGAACATTGTGCAGCCCCCTACCGGCCAGAACTCTGCCTACTGGCGCCACCCGCCACCCGCCACCCAGACCTGTTTCCGCCGGCCGGCGGTGCCACCCGCCACCGGACTACTGACTGGAGACCAGGCGTGGCGGCGCCACCTGCCACCCCGACCCGTTCCCACCGGTCGACTGTGCCACCTGCCACCCCGACCTGTTTCCGCCGGCCGACTATGCTACCCGCCACCGGACCGCTGACTGGCGACCGGGCGCGGCGGTGGCAGGTGGCGCCGGGCGACAGACTGGCCAATTGAAGTGGTGCCACCGGCCACCGGGTGGCAGACCGGCCTCGAGAGGGGGCCCCCCTCCCCGGCCGACCGGCGACCGGCGCCGGACCGAGTGGGGGGGCGCCGCCGGTCTGGGCAAGAAGCAGGCGCTGGCCCGGGCCGGCAAGCCTCTCAGTACTTTTTTTCTTTTACTGAGTCAAGGAGTACGCAAGCGAAAAAGCCCAAGCAAACTACGGCAATATTTTTGGTTTTAATGAATAAGTCAGAGTACACCAGGGAGCCAGACAAAAGGCTAGGCCCAAACTACTCGGGGCAGTCAGCGAAGAACCTTTTCTGCCAGAGAGCCGCCTGTTCAAACACAGCCAGGCCTGCGTGGTCCCACTGCCGCTGCTGCGCCCGCACGTGCTCCGGCCCGTGCTGCGCCAGCCACAACAGCAGCCGGCCTAGGACGTTCTGCCCCACGCACGACCCGGTGCCGTCGACACAACCCCCCCAAAAGGACTTCCGTCCGGTCCGTTCAAAGTGTAGGCACGCGTAGCCCCTCTCGTAGCAGGTACGCAGCACGTGCGCAAACCAGGCATCCTCTGCCCAGCGCGCAGCCAAGAGCATCGACATGACGCCGACGCAGGCCTGCTCCCAACGGGCGCCGTCTAGGCGGAGGCCGCGTTGCTTGAAGGCCTTACGGCCGCCCAGGGACTTGATCTGCGCACCGGAGAGTTCGGACCAGGGGGGGCGCGCGAACGCGGCAAAGGTGGCCGAGTCTTGGCAGAACAGGTACTTGGCGGCCTGGAACGCATGCTCGACGGAGCGGAACGCCAGCGGGGGGCCGGGCCGGGGCCGAAAAGCACATGGCCTGACTGAAGGACGGCGAAGTTGCTGAGGCCGCGCGGTCCGAGCGGCTGCAGGAGGCGCCCGAGCTCCGATTCGGGCGGGTAGGCCTTGCTCTTGCTGAAGAAGCACATGATCAGCGGGGCGGCGGCCAGGCGGGCTTTCTTGGCGGGGGGAGGCGCGCTGTCCTCGTCGTCGGGCCGCTTGGAGCCGGGCTGGGGGTCGAGCCGGGGGTCGAGCTGGGGGCTGGCACAGGCTGCTTCGTCGCGGCTGGAGAGCATCGGAAAAGTGGGATTGGTGAAGCCCCCCCGTCCAGGCCAGCGACGGGGGCGCGCGCCGGGGGGGGGCGCGCGCCGGGGGGGGCGGCGGGCGCATCCTGACTGTGGCGCGCGCTTTGGGGGGGGCGCCCTCCCCTCTCCCGCACGCCCGGCGCGCGCGGCCAGGCCAGCGCCCGCGCCTGCACTGGACCAGCCAGCCCCCGCCTCACAAAAACACCGCCACGCTACTCACCAAGCTAGCGATGCTGACGACGGCCGCCGCAGTACCCGAGCGCCCGACCACCGAGCCGTGGCCTGAGCGCCCGTTCAAGAAACACAAGGCCGCGGAGCCAGAGCCCCCGGCGTCTACACTCCAGCCGCAGGCACCGCTCACGACACTGGACTTGTGTACGACCGCCTCTTCACTAGACCTCCCGGCCAAGGGGCCAGCGACGGGACCGCCTCGCACCACCCCCCAGCACCAGGTGGCAGCGCAGCCTCCTCCTGCGCTCGCGGCGTGCGTCACCGAGCTAGCCGCGCTGCTGCTGGCCGCGCCGGGCGGCAGCGTGCCACACCGGGCGGAGGCCTTGCTTTTCCAGGGGGCGGTGGCCGTCCTCCCCACCGGCGAAGCGCTGTCCGCCAAGAACGACCTGTACACGAGCCGGCTCGCCCACCCGAGCCGGTACGTGGACGTGCCGCCGATCGCATTGCGGCACCTCGACACGCTCCGCCGAGTGGCGGTGGCCGCGCTGGCGGCCCTCGCCACACCCGTCGTCGGGGCAGTGGCCCCGCCGGCCCGGAAGCCGCCGCGCGCGACGGTGGTCGAGCACGGGGCAGAAGACGGCACCTCGGTGGCCCTCGTCAGCATGTTCAGGCTCACCTTCGGTGCCCACTTGGTACCCCGGGAGCCGGGGGAGGGCCGGCCGCCTACCCTGCGCGTCTCCCTCCACCGCCCCGCCGCCGCTCCCGGGCCCCGGCGCTCGTTCCGCGTGTGCCGTGGCCTCGCCAGCATCTTTGCCACCGAGACCAAGCAGCGGTACCGGCACGACCGCGACTATGGCTGCACGGCCTTTGCACTCTTCAACGTCTGCCACGCGCCCCACCACTTCGGCAGACTCATGCACAAGTTCCCCGGGGGCCTAATGTCGATGCAAAGCTTCTTTGACCTTTTGGACTGGCTCCCGCACCCGCCGGCCAGCGTGAGCCGGCGGCCCGAGGAGCACAGGGGCCCCGACTGGCTGCTGTCACCGTGGCGCTCGGGGCTGGCGCTAGTCTGTTTCGACGGGCACTGCTACGGCCTAGACTTCGACCGCCAGCTGCTGTTCGACGGCGAATCCAAGTATGTACTGCGCCTGTGCCTGCCGGCGTTGCAATACCAAGGCTGGGAACCAAGCAGCCCGTGCGAGGTCTACGTGGTAACCAAGAAGCCGGCCCCGGCGGCTGCACCGGCGGCTACGCCCGCCGCAGAGCAAGACAGACCGCTGGTCCGGGAAGTGATCGAGGTGTACTAGGAAAGACCTCAGTCCTCTTAGTGTTTGATTAAAAGAAAGTTTCTTGCCTCGCTCCGGTAATCGCCGCCCCGGCCCCCGCCCCCCCTACGGCTGTTTTTCCTCCTGGAGCTTGGCCGTCTGGCCCGGCGCTG
Source organism: Paulinella micropora (assembly GCA_019918135.1). Lineage (NCBI taxonomy): Eukaryota > Cercozoa > Imbricatea > Euglyphida > Paulinellidae > Paulinella > Paulinella micropora. The sequence goes on from WBZZ01000470.1 coordinate 35,984, forward strand.
GGGCTACCCCGGGTCAGTCGGACCCAGCGGCGGGGCCGCGGCCGGGCCCGCCGCCGAGCCAGGCGCGCACCAAGTCGGGGTCCAGCCGCACCTCGTCGCCGGCCGCGTCGTACACGAGGGCCCGGGCCCAGAAGCTGTCGAAGTCGTCCAGGAGCGCCCGCAGCCGCTCGCGGAAGATGAGGTGGTACAGGTACCGGCGCTGCGCCGTCCGCTGGCAGTGCTGGTGCAGGGCGGCCGTGAGCTGGTGCACCGGGGCCAGGGCCGCGGGGTCCGCGCCGTGCCGCCCAAAGTACTGGCAGTAGCTGTGCTGCAGCTCTGCCTCGTCGCCGGCCCGGGCCAAAAAAGTCTCTGCCAGCTTGCGCAGCTGCCAGACGTGCAGGGTCCGCGCGCGCGCCGGCGGCACCCCCCGGCCCGCACCAGCGCCCCGGTCAGCCGCGCCTGCAGCTCGTCGTCGGCAATGACGAGCGCGCCACGCCCGCGGCCCCGGCCGAGGCCCGGGTAGCGGCAGGAGAAGACGAAGCCGCGCGTGCCCAGGCCCCGGCCCAGCGCACGCCACTCCGGCAGTGCCCAGCCCAACAGGCCGCCGACGTCCCGCGCCGCGCCGGGCCCATCATGGCCGCAGCGTCGCAGCGTCTGCAGCGGCAGCGGCTGTACGTACTCTCGGTCGTAGTAGAAGCGGGCCGTCTTGTGCACGGACGCCAGCTCGAACGGGTTGCTGAGGTCTAGCCACCAGCGCCCGCCCGCCTCCTCGCGCCGCAGGGTGACGCCGAACTGCAGCCGGCGCAGGATCGAGCTGCGGGGCTGGGGCGTCAGGCTCAGCAGGCACAGCACGACCAGGTCCGCCAGCGCCTGATAACGTGCGCCCGCCCCGGCCGCCTCCTCGGCCGCCGCGGTGGGGTAGCGGCGCAGGTAGCGGCCGGCCGCCAGCGTGCGCGCGGCCTGCAGGTCCCACCAGGTCAGCGCGAGGTCCGCATCCTTGGGGTGCCAGCTCTGTTCCGCCGTGGCCAGGCGCTGCAGGTTGTAGGCCGCCAGCCACAGCAGCCGCCGGCAGGCCGCGGCGGGGCAGGGCCGGCCCGCGTCCCGGGCGCCGGACCGGGCGTAGGCGGCGGCCACGCTTAGCACCACCGGCCGCAGGTAGCGCACCAAGAACAGGCACCGCTCCCAGGGGTAGCCCAGCCGCTGCCGGAGGTGCCAGACCCAGCCGACCAGCCGCGAGCGCAGGCGGGTGCTCCACGACCCGTCCTCGCGCCGCCGGAAGAAGAGGGTGGCGCCGAGCGTCCGCTTCTCGGGCCGCTTCGTGGTCTGCCAGGGGGGCCACCAGCGCCGGTCGTGGGCGAAGCCGAGGAACGCGAGCGTGGCGAACAGGGCGCACTGTTGGCCCCGGGGGCCGAGCCCCACCCCCCACCGCTCGGGGTCGAAGGGCCGCCGCTGCTCGGCGCGGAACACCTCAAACTCGTGCCGGAGCCCCGGCCCCGCCGCCGGGTAGGCCAGGCCGCCCGGGATCGGCCGCAGGAAGCTAGGGTTGGCCATGGGTCCCGGCTGCCACGGATGTTGGCGCCGGGGGGGGGGGATGGAAGAAGAGGCTTCCCCTCTGGCTCCGAGTGTGGCCACGGGTGCACAACACACACACGGTGCTCTGCCTCCCCTTACCCACTCCTCCGAGGCCAGGCCACGCCCTGCCTGCACGAGGGGAGGGAAGAGGGGGGGGGGGGGGAAGGGCGGGCGTGCGCCGTGGGGCCGGGGAGGGGGGAGGCCACTCCCCTGCGGCCGGGCGGGGGTGGGGACGGCGCCGCGGCCCGGCTGCCAGCCAAGCAAAAAAGACCCGTAGATCCGTGTGCTACCTCGGCCATGTCTAGCCAGCGGCCGGCCAAAGAGGCCTGCAGTAGCCGTGCACGCCACCGGGCTGCGAGCGGTGGAACGGTGCCGGGGGCGGACGTGGCCGGTGAACTACAACGTCGCCAAGATCACGCGCGGCGCCTGAAAGCAGCCGTCCGGGCCAAGCTACGAGCGGAGCTGTGGCCGTTACAGGCCAGGATCGGTTTGTTGAGAGCGTGTCGCCAGGTTGCAAGGGGCGCCCGGTGCTGCCAGGCGCAACGTACCAACACCGGGGCCGATTCAGAAGATGCGGGACATGGAAGCTGAACTGCTAGCTGCTATCCGGACCAACGATACCGCTTACCGGAAGGGAGTTCTTCAGAGCACGAGACAGAGATGGCAAACAGCCTGGCAGGAGTGGTGGGAGTGGGCACAGAAGAACGTCACGTCCGGGTACGAAGGGTACGTGGCGCAAGCCAAGGGAACCTGGGCCACCGAGCTGGCTGTCTTCTCGCAGCGGACGAAAGGTACCAGACTGTCTGACACTGACCGAGAGATTAACTTGCAGCCAGCCTTTGGTCCGTGGCTAGCACGGTGGTCCCAGTGGTGGGAAAAGGACGAGACACAGGCTGCGCTGCCGGCGCTAGCACTGCTGGACGCTATGTACGAGCTAGGGCAAAAAAAAGGCGAAGAAGCACGGGTGGTCAAGTGCCTGACCAGCCTGGGTGCACAGCACCGGGAAGAACGAGAGGCGGCGGCGCGGCTCGAGCTGCAGCAGAGCGGGCAAGAACCACCGCGAGGGCCGGAGAGACCAAACTGGCTGTCGCGGCGCGGCAGGTAGCGGGCCCGACGGATTGAACGAAGCAGCGCGCCTAGCTCGTTAGCATGTACAGGAGGGGCTAGCAATACTTTGACAAGCTCGGCCATTTATTATTACAAGAACCTGCTGCTCCCCGCCAGTAGTCAACTGCTTCGTGAGCCAGCCGGGGAGGCGCCTGGTGGGGAGAGCGCCGGTCGTAAGGCATTCGTTCAAACAGACCCCGCCTGACCAATCTGTCCAGGAAATCCTTGCCCTCTCCTATGGCAGACTCGTAATAGACGCGACGGTTTTTCAGGCCAGGGTTTAGCGTCAGGGCCCGGGCGAGCTCCTGTAGCAAGCGACGACCGTGCCCCTTGCCAGCCACAGTGTGGTCTACCCCTATCTGGACCACGTCAATGGTGTCGTACATTTTGCCATCAGAAGGGCTCTTTCGCTGACATCTCGACAGTCGCAGCAAGAGGTACAGCGGCCCGAACAAGAAGGTGACTAGTGGGGCAAGGGGTGCGTTTCGCGACCGGCGCAGTGCCTGCAGCTGTCTGTCCAGCTCCGACCGAAACATCGCCAGTGTATCCTTGTCCTCCCACGTGAACTGTTGGAGCTCGTCGGGCGTAGGCGCCTTCAGGCATCGTACCTCAAGGTATTTATCCGTTACCCGCCAGCCTCTAAGCGCGGCCCGTGGGTCGATGACTTCGTCTTCCTCTCCCGCGCTGTCTTCTGTCTGGTATTCATCTTCCCCGTCCAAACTACCAAGCACGGGCCGTTTCGCCTCCATAGCGTAGCCTTCCTCGTCATCCTCCTCTCCCGCGCTGTCTTCTGTCTGGTATTCATCTTCCCCATCCAAACTACCAAGCACGGGCCGTTTTGCCTCCATAGCGTAGCCTTCCTCGTCATCTTCCTCTCCGCGCCGTCCCGCCTGCCATGTTCCTTGTCTGCGTGTGCTCCCAGGCTAGCTAGGCCCTCTCCATCGCGCCTCTGCTTCTTGGGCTGTCTTGCCTGCACACACACACGCATTGAGCGCAACAGTTGTGTCCCGCGTAGAGTGGGCGCAGGCCTTACCGAAGAAGGGCCCTCCTTGTGGCATGGTTGACAATGCTTGCCCCTTGCCTCCCCATGGCTCATGTCTGTTTTCTGCTTCCTACATGCTCCCCCCCCCCCCCAGGCCGAGAAGCCCGCCTGACGGCGGCGCCCTCGCGCGGGTCGGGGGAGGGGGGGGGGGAGGCGAGCGGGGGGGGGGGGGAGGGCGAGCGGGGGGGGGGGGGGGAGGGCGAGCGGGGGGGGGGGGGGGGCGAGCGGGGAGGTGAGCGCTGCCCCTTGGCTCTGGGGGTGGCCCCTCGGACTGTTAGCCTGGCAGAGGGCAAGAAGAGATAAGTACCCTGGCAGAGGCTAGCTTTCTGCCGCCCAGGCACACTCTGAGTCTGGTGCTGGTCGCTGCACTTGCAGGTAAAAGGACTCAGGGTCGTGAACCGCTCAAGAACCGCTCAAGAACCAAGTCTCCCACTGTAAACCGCTCTGGACAGAGGGGCTCTCCTAGCCGGCACCGGACCCCCGCCGGCTCGGTACTGTCTAAAAACCGGTTTTTACTTTTTTTAGTGTGTGTACAAGTTCCCTTTTTTTTAATCAAAACCAAAAAACTGCAGTTACTTAGGTACAAAAAATTCACTAGGCGAGCGCTCACCCCGGATGCGACGCGCCAAACGGATGTCGTTGGTTCTCACGGTGATGCGTTTGGCATGGATGGCACACAGCTGTGCCTCTTCGAACAAGTGCACCAGGTAATCTTCCGCGGCCTCTTGCAAAGCGAGGATCGCCACGGACTGGAAGCGCAGGTCCGACTTGAAGTCTTGCGCGATCTCCCGGACGAGGCGGGCGAAGGGTAGTTTGCGCAGCAGCAGGTCCTGGGACTTCTGGTAGCGGCGGATCTCGCGTAGGGCTACGGTACCAGGGCGGTAGCGGTAGGGCTTCTTGACTCCACCGCTGACGACGGCGGTCTTGCGTGCGGCCTTGGTAGCCAGTTGCCGGCGCGGAGCTTGGCCACCGGTGCTCTTGCGTGCGGTCTGCTTGGTGCGAGCCATGGTAGTGTTGGTGCTTACAAACTCTAGCGACAGAGGAATTCTGGCCTGGTTAGCTGCGCCCGACGAGGGGGCGTGGGGGGTGCGCGCCCGCGTGCCACGCGCGTGGTTGGAGCGCGTCGTCGTTTTCGACGCGTGCGCTTGGGAGCGCGCCGCCCGTCGCGCGCTCGGCCCCCGTGACACTCCCCCCAGCGCGTGTGCGTGGGGGGGGGCGCCCGCTCCGGCAGCGCCTGCGTCGAGCGGCGTGCGCCCGCGTCGAGTGGCGTGCGTGTCACCCCCCCCCCCCCCTCCCCCGCCCCGGCCACACGCTGGCCGGGCGTGCGTGCTCCCCCCCTCCACACCCGCGGCCGGCGTCACGCGCCGGACGGGGCGCGCGCGGCTCTTTCCCCTGGCGGCCCGCCCCGGCGGACCCACGCCCCTACCCCGCCACACCTGCTACCCCAGCCACAACCAGCGGGCGGCCCTCGACCGACCGGTGAGCCAGGCACGGACTGCTCTCTCTCTAGCGCATGCCGCCGCGCGTGCCTATTTCCGCCCGGTTCTTCCACGCCCGCCGGACCCGCCAGAGCCGGGGCGAGGTCAGGGCCGGAAGTCGGGCTCTCCGTCCACCAGTCTGGGGCAGTACAACGAGTTTGGCGACCTAGGCACTATCCACCGTGAGCTCTACTCTACCCTGCCCTTTGTGCTCCGCGTGGCCTTCCCCCTGGCCTGGAGCGCGGACGCGACGCCCGCGGGCGCGAGGCGGGACCTGCAGGTCCGGAACCAGCTGTACCGCGCGGTCGCACGCGCGCTGCACCTGCTGAGCGGCGCACCGGCCGACAAGCTGGCGCTGCAGGTCTGTACCAACTCGACCCCTAACTCGCCGCGCCGGCACGTCTGGTACCTCGCCTGCCCCCAAGCAGAAGTCAGCCTCGGCCAGCTGTACCAGGTGTACCTGTTCGTCTGCCACGCGCTGGCCCGCGGCGCCGCCGCCCTGCTCGCCGCGGGGGTGGCGGGCGGGGAGCTGAACTGGTTCGACGTGCTCGACGTGGCCCGGCTCCTGGACGAAGGCTACGTCGCGCCCTGGCCCCCGGGCGCCGTGAACCGGGCCTATGTCGCGCGGCCCGGCGGCCTGGAGCTCGTAGGCAAGTACCTGACCACCGTCGTGCACGTGGTGCCGTCCTGGCTGCGGCCGAACGAGGGCGAAGCCCTGCCACGCCTCAACACCGTGCACTGGATGTACACCTGGCGGCAAACCCTGGGCCGCGCGGCGGACCGCCTGCCCGGCCGGCGCGGCCTGTCCGACGGGGACCTGGCGCTGCTCCGGGAACGCTACCACCTGGGCGTAGGCCAGCTAGGGGATTGGTTCGAGCACTTCGTACCGGAAAGCAGCCCTTCGTTCTGCGCGGCGCTGCAGGCCGAATTGGAGTGCGGCCTGCGCGTCAGACCCTGAGGGCGTTCCGTCTGGCGGCCGGCGGCGTGCTGGTCACGAGCGCCAACCAGGGCGGCGGCCGAGACTTCAGGGTGTTGACCACCAGCGGGCTCTGGTTGACCACCCTCGCGGAAAATCCCGACGACACCTTCACCCGAGACTACGGCCGCTCCTGGCTGCAGTCCCTGGTCAAGCTGCGCGAGGGGCTCGGCACGCCCGACGACACCTGCTTCCGGCTGGTGGCGGGAACGGCGGGCCTGCTGGCGGCGGTCCGTGCGCTTGCGCACAGACTCCGCCCTGACTGCAGCGACGAGAGAGTGAACGGGGACCTCCACTCCGGCGGCCTGGTCTCCTACCGCCTGTTCCGGCGTGCGTGCAGCCTCAGAGACCGGCCCGGGAGCGCGTAGCCCCTGGCGGACGGCGTCCCCCCCCGGCCAGCGTGCCAAGCGAGCCTGACCTCTGTCCCTTGTAGCTCACGGGCCTGCCGGAACGTAATAGCTGAACATTTTATTATATACAAAGCTATTCCTGGTCTTCTCTGCGCCAGCCTGAGGGTGCTAGATAGTCTCGAAGCCGCTCCACTTGCTGCAATCTTAATACGCTCGTCTGGTCTGTGTTGTTGTTTTCAGGCAATGTCAGTTTCTCTAGCTGGTCACAGTGCACTGGCTGTTGACTGACTGGCCGGCATCCCCTGAGCCCGCTCTTTCTCTGTCCTTCTCGAGCTCTATGTGTCCTCCCCTTCGATGGGTGGTTGGGAACAGTCATTAAAAGCGCGATGAAGCCGTTCCCGGCACGAAAGGGGGGGAAGGAGTGCACCCGCCTCCCCGGCCCGGACTAGACGCTGGCGGGACATGACAGGCGTGGCCGCCGGGCCCGGGGCGAGGGAGGCGGAAGGTAAGGACGAGAGGGAGGCGGAAGGGAGGGGGGAGGCGGAAGGGTGGGCGGGGGGGTGGCGAGGGAGGCGGAAGGGAGGGGGGAGGCGGAAGGGTGGGCGGGGGGGGCGAGGGAGGCGGAAGAAGGGTGGGCGGGGGGCGGCGCGCGGCCGTGCCTCCGCCCACCCCCTCCCCGTGCCGGGGACACGCCGGCGGGGCCACGCCGCGCCCTGGCCAGTGCATGAGCTTCACGCGCTTTGAAGACCTGCTGAGCGCGGGGGGCGCGGACGCAGAGGAGGGGGAGGACGACGAGGGGGGCGACTGCCTCCCGCCGGACAGCGCCGGGTGGTTGGACTACGGCCGGGACGACGAGGACACCGGCTCCTCTTCTTCCAGCGACGACGACGACGCCCCCGCGGAGAGTGACGCCCCGGAGATCGCCACCGAGGTGTGGTTCGACCCGCGCGGCGAGGACCCGCGCGGTGAGCTCGAGCAAGAGCTCCGTGTCCTGCGGGCGTTCCTGGAGTCCGCCTTCAACCCGGCGCGCTGGGGGCGCATGGCGGCGCCGAGCACGGCGCGGCAGCACGTGCGGCGTGCCAGGTTCTTCGCGGTGTACGCCGCGCACACGCTGCCCGGCCAGGTCCGGTGCCTGCGGGAGGCGCTGGCCCAGGACGGCGAGCGGGCCAAGCAGCTGCTGACGGGCTTTGCCGAGGCCATGAGCCCGCGCTGGAAGTCGGCGACCCTAGCCGGCTACCTGGCCACGCTGCTGCAGGTCAGGGCCATGTTCTGGTCGGAGTTGTGGCAGGCCCGCCTGTACCCGGACGTCTCGCGCTGGCTGGGCAACCTGCACCGCCAGGCCCTGGCGTACGCCGCCGTGGAGGGGCGCTATGCGCCGCCCGAGCGGCCGGCGCAGTCCCTGTGGGACCTGCAGAGCCTGTTGTTTGCGGCCATTGCCGATTACCTCCACCATTACCCCGAGGACCGAGAGCGGCGCTCGTCGGTCCCGCTCACCGAGGAGCGGTGGCCTGACTACCGGGAGGGCGTGCTGCGCCCCGCCCGGGTCGCCCTGCTGTGCTTGACCCTGACGCCGCCGGTGTCGAGGTCGTACATCCTGCGCAATCTCGAGTTTGGCCGCTCGTTGGAGCGCGACGTGGAGCAGGGCACGTGGTGCCTGAGCCTCACGGACCCGTTGGCGCTGAGCTCGCAGCAGAACAAGACGCGCGCCACGTACGGGGGCTACCGGCTGCCGCGCAGCCCCAACAGCTGGCCCGCGGCGAGGTTCCCCCCCAGAAGTGCCCGTGGCCCGGGGCTTCCAGCTGCGGGACGGCCGGGGGTCGGCGCTGGACTTCTGCCTGCTGGACCTGCAGCAGCGCGTGCTGCCCCCGCTGCTGGGGCAGGCGGCCGGCGGGCCGACCGCGCTGTTCCCCCGGGCGCTCAAGTACCGGACGCGGGCCGGCTGGGCCCGGCACGCGGCCAAGCGCCACGAGCCCCTGGACGGCCGCGACTGGGCGCTCTTCTTCCGCGAGGCGTGTGAGCACTACGCGTCGAAGCTCGTAGTCGACGGGCAGGAGTTCCAGCGCCCCGCGGGCTGGAGCCAGTACCTGGTGCCGAAGAACACGCGGCCGGCGAGCGAGACGATGGTGCGCAACCTGGAGGGCCAGGAGGTGGGGGCGGAGCTGGGCCTGCGCGCCGCGCCCGGCCAGCGGACGGCCGTGACGGCCGACGACCTGGCCATCTTTGCGTTCGGGTCGCAGCACTCGGTGCGCACGGTGGAGCGCTCGTACCTGCTGCCCAGCTACTTTGAAGAACACGCGCGCAAGCTGGTGGCGTGGATCGATTCGGGGCTGCGTGAGCCGCACTGGACCGCCGAAGTCAAGCAGGAGAAGCTGCAAGTGACGCGCAGCCAGGCAGCCCAGAAGTTCTGCCAGCAGTTCTCGCTGCGCGGCCCCGTGCTGGAGCCCTTGCAGGCGGCCGAGGCAGCGCGACGCGCCCGCGACCGGGCGGCCGTGCGCAACCTGCGGGGCTACACCATCCTGAACCTGCACGCACAGCTGGGCCAGGCCGAGGCCGGCCAGCACGTGCCCGCGCGGGCCGAGCCACGGCCGTGGCCGGCCGTGGTCGTGGTGGATGACCCGGGCTTCGACGTGGTGGGCTTCCAGCAGGTGTACGGCCTCGACGCCAGGCAGGCTGCCAGGACCCTCACGGCCTTTTGGCAAAAGCGCCCGGACCAGGGCGCGCTGCACGGGGTCCGTATCCACGTCGTCCGCACGCTGCTGGAGGAGGGCGGGGAGGCCCTCCGGCGGGTAGTGGGTGAACCCCCGGCGGACCTGGCGTCCAACTGGCAGGCGGCGAAGGAGTACCAGACTAAGTACGGGCGGGCTTTGCTGGCCAACGCCGGGTATTGGGAGCGGGGCGTGGCGGACTGCCTGCCCCCGCACGCAGAGGTGGGAGACGCGAAGAGATGGCCCGACGCCAGCCAGCTCGCTCAGCCCTACTTCTTCCGTTTCCGGATCAGGGACCGCGCGTACGGGGGCTGGCCCGACCGGTGGACGACGGCGGCCGAGGTGTTGGCGTGGTATGGAGCGAAGCGCGGCCACCTGCTAGGCAGCTGGTGCGCGAGGCAGGGCCTGGCCGTCCAGTCCAAGCTGCAGGCGTACTTGGACGCGCTGCGAGTCAGGTCGGCGCAACGCCTGGCCGCGCCGGCCGACCAGTTCGTGCTGGTCCAGTGGGTCGGCACCGCGCCCGAGCGCACCGAGGGCTACGAGCCCGCCGGCCGCGAGTACTGGGGGCCCTGGTACGACCGCAACTGGGCCTGGCTGCCGGTCGCGTTGCTGCAGAAGGAGTACAACCGCGCGGACTGGACCGTGACCTACGACTTGCTGACCCACCGCCTGGGCGTGCACGGCAAGTTTGCCCTGTACCTGCCCCCGGCCGTGGTGGCCGAGGTCCGCAGCCAGGCCCGCGTCGTCGTCGTCGCGGCCCCGCCGCTCCGCCCGCCGCGCCGCCCGCCACTCTTGCGCCGGGCGCCGGCAGGCCGGGGGGCGGGCGGCGTGCCCAGAAGAAAAGGGGCTAAGCGGGGCGCGGCGGGCGCGTCCTGAGCCCCCTCCCCTCCTCTGCGTCGGCTGCTTGGGCGTCGCCGCGCCGGGTGGTCGTCCGGTACTGTCGGCTGGGGGGGGGCAGGGTGCTCCCTCCCCCTCCTCTAGGCCGCACTCTCTCTCTCTCTCTCACACGGCCGCACGCGGCCTGGTTAAGCAAGAGCCTCTGTAATAAAGAAATACTTAGCCCTGCTGGGGCCAGACTGTACAACCCCTGCCTTTTGCCTGCCGGCCGTCCCTTTCCTCCCCCCCCTCTGGGGCGTGGCCTGCCGGGGGCCGCCGTCCTTTTCCCCTCTGGGGGCGTGGCCGTGCCGGTGTGTGCCTCACGCCGCCCGGGGTCCGCTCGGGTCCGTGCGGGGGTCCGCTCGGGTCCGTGCGGGATCAGTCGCACGGCCGGAGCCGGAAGAAGGCGTCCCCTAGGGGGGGTGGCCGGCCACTAAAGAAACTCCAGTAGGACGAGTCGGGGTGGGAGGCCTGTCCCAGGCTCTCGCCGAGGAAGGTGCGGCCGTTGCGTTCAAAGAGTGACTTCTCGAACGGGTCCCGCTCCAGCTTCTCGTAGCCGCTGCGGCTGACGGGCAGCAGCGTGCCCGTGTGCGTCATCACGCGCGACAGTGTTTCGGTGTGCAGCTGGTTGAGGCCCCCGATGCCCGCCAGGGACCGGCCCAGCTCGTAGCGCAGGCACAGCGCCGCCGCCTCGATGCCGAGCAGCTGGTACGCGAGGGAGGGGTCGCTGAACTCGACGGTCTCGGGCACCCACTCCGGGCGGGCGAGCAGCTTGCGCAGCCGCTCCAGGCTGACCTGGCCCGGCTGCAGCGCCAGGCTGAGCACGGACGACGCCCGGTCGTAGCTGGCCTTGGCGACGCCGGTCGCGGGCCAGCAGGCGGCCAGGGCCCGGCGCAGGGCCGACGTACAGAACAGCTCGGTGCTGTTGTACTGGTACGTGCTGGCGCGCACCCGGCGGGTCGTGGGCGGCCGCTTCGGGGACCCACCGCCACCGGCGGCGGGGGCCGGCGGCCGCTTCGGGGACCCGTCGTCCCCGGCGGCGGGCCGGACCAAGCGGGCGAACAGGTACAGGCGGGCGTGGGGGGGCACGGCGTCCCCGGCGGGGGCCTCGACCCAGGCCGACAGCGCCAGGAAGGCGGGCAGCTGGGCGCGGACGGCCGCGACCACCAGGCGGTGGGTCAGCCCGCGCCGGGCGCAGGCCTCGCCGTCCAGCTCGAGGACACAGCCCTCCGCCGACACCGGGGCGCCGCCGCCCCCCCGCCGGCGGCGCACGCGCCCCCCGCCGGCGTCCAGGTCCCGGTCCTGCTGGTACAGCCAGAGCGCCCGCCCGCGCGTGGCGGCCTGCGCCTGGGCCGCGCGCAGCTCCTGGTGGTAGTCCCGGAAGCCGTGCAGCTCGAGGCAGAGCTCGTACGGTTCGAGCTGCTCAAAGAGGTTGACGAACTCGGCGGGCGCGCTGCCGCTGTGCAGGGCCGGCACGCGGCCGCGGGCCGCGGGGTCGAGCCCGCGCCAGCGCTCGATCTCGGGCAACGAGCGCACCCGGCCGAGCACGAAGTAGTCCCGCTGCTTCGGCTGCAGCCTGGTCAGGGCCAGGATGCGCGGGAGGCCCTCGGTGGACCGCATGACGCTGCTGGCCTTGTGCCGGGTGTTGAGCGTGAGCTGGGTGCCCAGGTGGCCGTACGACGAGGCGGCCAGGCCCCCCACGGAGTGGCCAAAGTGCAGCAGCGAGCGCCCGCAGCAGTACAGGACCTGCTTGAGCAGCGCCTCCAACAGGCCGAGCGACAGGGCGTAGACGCCGGCCGCGCGGTGGGCCGTGAGCTCCGACGCGACGTACGCCTGCGGGCTGGACCAGGCGTCCTCGTCCGGCGATTGCAGCAGGGCCAGGACGGCGCGCTCCACGAGCTCGTGGGCCCGGGCGGCGTCGCGCTCCGGTGCGAGCGGTGCCTCCCGTGCCAGCGCCGGGTAGCCCCGGCGCACCCGGCACACCAGCTCCGGCAGGCCAAAGGGCGCCTGCGGGGCCCAGGCCGCGTCGGGGCGGACGAGCGCCGCCCGCCAGCGCAGGCGGGCGAACAGGACGACGGAGCGCCGCACGCGCTCCGCCTCGGCCGGCCGGACGCCCAGCTCTGCCTGGACCACGGCCCACAGGTCCCGGCAGTGGCCGCACGCGCCCGTGGCCACCGGCGCCCCGGCGGGCGGGGGCGCTCGAGGCAGAGCGGGAGCAGCGGGTGCCGGCCGCAGGGCCTGGCGCGCTGCTGGTGTTGCTGCTGCAAGAGGTCGGCGAGCCGTGACTCGACCGGGCGCCAGTGGAGCCCGTCCTGCAGCCGGCCGGGGAAGTCGATGACACAGTCCCGCCCGCGCACCAGCAGGCCCGGGGGCGCCAGGTAAGCGCCCTGCAGCACAAAGTTGAGGGTGTGCTGGAAGTAGCCCGTGGTGGCCACGGTCCGCACGTTCTGGCCCACGACCTCGCGCGACGCGGCCATGTGCCAGCCGAAGCTGCGCAGCGACAGCCCGGCCAGGAAGGACTCGCGCACGAAGCCGCTGTCGTCGGGCGCGCCGGGGCGCGAGTAGGCGCTGCGCCGGCCGCCGACGCTCGGCTCGATCAGGGAGCCGGCGTACAGGTGCAGGCCGGCCTGGAGCTGCAACTGCTGCACGTCCTCGAGGGAGCCCTTGGCGCCCGACACGATGCTGGACATGATCCCGCGCGTGTGCGGCGCGGCCAGCCAGGCCCGCTGGTGTTCTTGCGCCAGGGACCGCAGCCGGGCCCCGTGCTGGTTGCACCGGGCGAGCAGGTCGCGCTCGGCGCCCAGGTCCGCCGCCAGCAGGGCGGCCAGGCGCCGCTCACGGCGAACCCAGCCCGGCCGGCGGGCCGGGGGCGGGGCACGCCCGGCGCCGGGGCCGGGGCGGGGCCGGGGGCCGTCCCAGCGCCGGGGGGGGCGGCAGCTCCGCCGCGGGGCGCGGGGCCAGGTCCGCCAGCGACAGCGTGAGGGCGCGGCGGCGGTTCAGCCAGGCCACGAACACGCTGACGCAGTCGAGGAAGAAGGCCGCCCACTGGGGGGCGTAGTCGCTGTACAGGAGCTTGACGAGGCTGTCGCGGCCCTGGCCCAGGGGCGGCGGGGGGCCCAGCGGCCCCGGCTCGCCCCCCGGCCCGACGCCAGCGCGTGGCGGGCCTGCGCCTGGCTCACGAAGGACAGGGGCAGGAACCAGCCCAGCACGTCCCACGCGGTGCAGCCGCCGTCCGGCGGCCCCGGGCCCGCGCGCAGGTAGCCGGGGGGCGCCGGCACGTGCCGCTCCAGCTGCGCGCGCAGGGACAGGACGTCGGCCGGGCCAAAGGTGTCGGGCCCCCGGAGCGCGCCGCCAGGACGTTGAGGTTGTCGAGGGCGAGCTTGGCCACGTTCTCGGACGCGGCGCGCGTCACAATGTGCTGGCAGGAGCCGATGGCCTCGTCCGCCGACCAGCCGTCCAGGGGGTCCTGCAGCGCCACCAGCGTGATGACGTCCCCGTCGTTGTCGCCGTTGAAGGGGATCTCTTCGATCGGGTTGAGCGCCAGGCAGAAGTGCTGCGGGGCAAACTCGGGCCGGTCCACCGCGAGCCGCCGCGCGTGCAGGCGGGACAGCGCCGCCAGGCACGAGGGGGGCTCGCTGAGGAGGTCGGTGCGGGGCACGAGGACCGAGAACACGCGCGCGCTCTGCGGCGACAGCGTGGGCTGGCGGTTGAGGAGGACCTTGCTGCCCTGCGTGAGGCTCATCTCCAGCACGTCGCCCACGTGCAAAAAGTCCGAGTACGGCCGCGCCCCGCCCCCCCGGCCGGCGGCGGCCAGCTCGTCGAGCAGCAGCGGGGGGCAGAAGGCCAGGGGGTTGAACACGGAGCCGCGCTGGGGCGAGCTCGAACTGGCCGCCCGCTGCGCACCGCGCGGCCGCCGCCACAGCAGCCCCAGCGCGGGGTACACGTCCCCGTACACGAGGTCCGGGTTGCGCTCGCGCAGGGCCACGGCCTCGGCCGTCCGCCCCTCCTCCCGGAGCCGGGCCAGCCGCGCCTGCCAGCCGCGCAGCCGGGCCCGCGCCTGCTGGATCAGGTCGGCCCGGGCGCGCACCGACTCCACGTTCTGCGCCGTGACGCGCACACACTCGAACTGCGTGCGCAGGAAGCCCCAGCCCACCATGACGTGCCCCACCGGGACGGTGGCGACGCCGATCAGGACCCCGCGGCCGGAGCAGTTGAGGCGCTTGCCGAGGCCGTTCTTGCGGAACTCGCCGTCCTTGCGGCTCAGGAGCTCGCTGAGGCTGCGGAGCCCCTCGGGCGGCCGCAGCGCGGGCGGGACCGTGGGCGGGGCCGCGGCCGCCGAGTGGGGCGCCGGGGGGTGCACGGGCGCGTGGCTCGTGAGGCCCGCACACCAGCAGTTGTAGGCGGCGGTCAGCGTGCGGAGGTACTCGGTCGTCAGCACGCAGCCCGGCCCCTGCTGCCACAGCGCGCCCGCCTCGAGCGCCAGCGGGGCGCCGGGCGCGGCCCGGGCGGGGTTGCCCCACGCCCGCCCCCCCAGGTGCCGCTCCAGCGCCAGCCGGAGCTCCCAGGCGCAGCGCAGCAGGTCGGCGACGGCGTACGCGTTGTCGGCCAGCTCGTGGCCGTAGCTCAGCAGCACCTGGCGGCCGTCCACGCTCGCGTGCGTCACGGGCAGCAGCGCGCGCGAGGGGACCAGGCACGCGAAGCGGAAGAGGCGTTCGGGGTGCGCGGGCAGGCGGGCCCGCACCCAGGCGTCGGCCGGCGCCGCGGCGAGCCAGGCGCGCAGCGCCGCCGAGGGCACCTGCGCCCGGCCGCCGCCGGCCCGGGGGCAGCACCAGCCGCACAAGTTCTCGAGCGCCGCGCGGCCGGCGGGGCCGCGGAACTGGACCTCGGCCCACAGGCCGCACAGCTTGACCAGGCGGGGCTGCGCGCAGCCGCAGCCGCCCGCCTCCACCGCACAGCGCACGACACCCCGCTTGCGGGCCAGGGCGCTGCCCAGGGCGCGGGACATGAGCGCCGCGCCCGGCGCCGCCACGGGGGCGGCCGAGCCCAGGCCCCGGACCGGCGGCGCCGGCGGCAGCCCCCGCGCGGCCTCCTCGCGCCGCACAAAGTCGCGCAGCGTAGCGCAGCAGCCACCGAGGACCGCGAGCCTGGCCCGGCAGGCCACGAGCTGCTCCTTCAGCCCGGCCGCCGACTGCAGCTCCGCCGCCAGCGCCGGGGGCAGCTCGCGGCCCAGCCCGCGCGGCAGCCGGCGGGTCACGCCCGCGTGCGCCAGCTTCTGCAGGCGCTGCAGCAGCGCCTCGGCCAGGGACGCCTCACGCAGGCGCAGGCACGCCGCCGCGGCCAGCGAGAACGGCTGCCCGGCCGCGCGGCGAGCGCGCGCCACACCTGCTGCAGCCTGGCCAGCAGCACGCCCCCCAGCAGTACGTCCGTGCGCTGGCGCTGGGCGGCGGCGTGCGACAGCTTGTTGCGGCGGTGCTGCTGCGCCAGCAGCCCGTTCCAGCGCTCGCGGACCCGGGCCAGCACGGACCCCCAGGCCTCCAGCGCCGCCGCCGGGCCGGGCACGCGCCGCCCACGGCGGCGGCCGCCCCCGCCGCCCCCTCGGCGGTCAGCAGCCACGAGCGCCGGCTCGTGTCGGCCGCCGCGGGGCAGGCCAGCAGGTCCGGGCCCGCGGCCGCGGGCTCGTCCCCGGCGCAGGCCTGCCAGTCGCCCCACCTGGCGGCCCAGGCCACCTCGTCCTGCCCGCTGGCGTGGCCGGGCGCGTGGGCGACCTGGAGCTGCAGCTGGGCCAGCCCCGTCACCCGGTCCAGGGACTCGACGAGCGCGCGCTGCTGCTCCTGGCTCAGGACGGCCCGGCCGTCGGCCACGCAGGCCGCCGGCCCCGCCTCCTCCTTGGCCAGCACCGCCGTGTCCCACAAGAAGGCCCCGCACTGCTTACACACCAGGGACAGGGCCAGCGACGCCTGCTTTTCGAACTGGGGGAGCAGCCACGGCTCCGGTACCTCGAGGTGGAAGGAGTGGTAGGTGCAGGCCAGCAGGTCTTGCTCGCACAAGGAACAGCACTTGGTGGCGCTGTCGGGCGTCAGCACGGGGTCGTGGTACGTGAACTTGGCCTGGTTCTCCTCGGTGCCGAGCCCCGACAGCCAGCCGGCCGACACGTCCCGCACGTCCAGGTCCGTAGCTAGCTCGGCGGCCAGGCTGAGCACGTAATGGTCATCGCCGTCCGCCGGGCAGGGCGCGCGCACCTCCTGGACTGCTTGCCACATGCGGCCGGGGCTGACCCCACAGCCGCTTCGTCTCTGCTCGGCGTGGCAATGTGGCCAGCCCAGGGAGAGTAGGAGGAGGCCGGCTCGTTCTTCCCTGGCTGGCTGGGGGAAAGGAGGACCCTCTCCTCTCTCTCTCTCTCTCCGTCTCCGGAGAGGGAGAGTGCAGGGGGGGAAGGGGACGGCAGGGGGGGGTACCAATCCCCGCCGCGCTCGCTTCCCTGCCGTCCCCTCCCTCTACGACGCGCGCTCCCGGCCATGACCGGCAGCTAAACCAACAAAGGAAAGCATGGCAGACCGACCTACCCTGGGGCTCCCGTCCCGGGCCTGGCCCCAGGTCATGAACTATCTGGGCTGGGACCCCGAGCTAGGGGCCGTGAGCCCCGAGCTGCACGGATTCCTGGACAGGCCGGGGACCTGGGCGCGCTTCCGCTGTACCGAGCTCGACCTAAGCACTCCTGCCCGGGCTACGGCCTTCCAGGCCTGGCTGGGCCAGGCCTGGAGCCAGGCCAAGGTCCAGGTAGGGACCCTGGTGTTGGCAATGGAGTTACTGAGCGACCAGGGCAGGGCCTGGGCCAGCCTGGCCGTGGACGGGCTGTGGCTAACGGGGCCGAAGAACTTCACGCGCGAACAGCGGCAGCTCCTGGTGAAGCTCTGGCCTGAGCTAAGGCAGCTCGACCTCGACCTCGCTGACCCCCCCGACCCCGACGTCCTCGACTGCGACAGGAAACGCGGCGAGGTCACTGAGGGCGGGTTCGCGCGCTTGGCTGAACTGGTGAATTTGCAGCGCCTCGTGATCAGGGAGTGCAAGCGTGTAACGCCTGTTGGTCCGCTTACGTGAGCCGGCTGAAGAACTTGCAGGAGCTGTACGTCAGTGGAGTGCGTGTCACACATAGTGATTTATCCAAACTGGCAACGCTGCCGCAGCTGCGGAAGCTAACAATCGAGGCTGGCCCCGGCGTCGGGGACTTTACACTGCAACGCCTCGCGCAGATGCGGTCCTTAGTGGAGCTGTCTCTTCGCGGTTGTTCTGAGGTCAAGGGAGAGCAGCCCTTACCAAACCTGCCGCTGCTGCAAAAGCTCGACCTTAGCGGGTGTATAGAGCTCCGGAGCGACAGGCTGTTGTCGGAGCTGAACCGGACCGCGCTGCTGGAGCTGGACTTGAGTTTGTGCTTGAACCTCAGCTCGCTGGTCATTGTACCAGAGCTGCTCCAGCTGCGGAGACTCTGCCTCGCTGATTGTACAGAACTGCCCGACTGGAGTCCTTGGCTTGGCTGCACGACCGGGTGGACCTGGAGGACCTCAGCCTCGCCGGCTGGGAACAGCTCACGGACGACGGACTGGCGTGCTTGCAGGGACTGCCGAACCTACGAAAACTCAACCTCCGCGGCTGTACGGAAATCACGGACCCGGAGTGAGTTCCCTCGTCCAGCGCCTGCCGAGCCTAAGAGAACTCGACCTCGAGGGCTGTACCGAGCTCACTGAGCTAGGGATACAGGCGCTACGAGAGTCTAGTCCGCTTGTTCTAATAACGACCGAAGGAATGAATGAATGAGGACCGCGCTAGCCTCTGCAGGCAGAGACGCCCGAAAGAATCCTAGCCCAGGGGGGTAAGGGCTCTCCTTCTCCCGGTTGAGACCCGCGCCTTAGCAGGAGCCGCGTACTTAAAGAAAGGAGCAGTGTACACAAGTCGAAAAATGTGGTTGTTGGTAGCCTACGACACGCAGCGCGGGCCGCACCTACTGCCGGCCTTCCCCCCCAATCTTTCCAGGGTTCGAGCCCAACGCTCAGCGGCCGGGCCAGCCTCGTTTCGCACGTCCGGGCCGGTGGCTAGTAACTCGGCGGCCAAGCCGAGCACGCCAGGGGGGGCCGTCGCCGTCGCCCGCCGGGCGGGGGCGAGCGCACGTCCCTTTACTTCTGGCCACAGACGGCCAGGGCTGCCCTCTGAACCGCCCCGCCTCTGCCAGGCGCGGCCAGGTGGCCAAGAGAGGCTGGGACCACCACGCTAACCCTTCTTCTCCCCCCCCCCGCGCCCGCACCTCCCGCGCGCCCGCACCTTCTCCCCCCCCCCCGCGCCCGCACCTCCCGTGCGCCGCACCTTCTCCTCCCCCCCCCTCGCCGGGCCAGCCGGGGGCCGCCTCCCCGCCCTAGGAATAAAAGGTCGGAGCTTAGAGCGGCCGATGGCTAACCAGGGGCATCGAGCTATCGAGGGGTCCGGCCCTCGGGCGCACCCTGGCCAGGCCGGGCCCTCCCCGTCGTTGACGGGGAACTTGCTCAGTTTCCTCGGTGGCTCCGACCGCCTCGCTGCTGGCTGCCTTTCCCCTTCCTGGCTAGCCAGGGAGCGAGAGGATGCCGTACGGCAGACTTTGCTCCCCGCGTGCCTACAACGCTACAACTGGCTACACGGTTCGCAGGAGCATGACCCCCCCGGCCACGACCGCCTACAGCAAGTGCTGTCAGAGCTCGGCCAGTACGTGGATCAGGTCTACACTGGCTCGCGCCCGCGGACGGACAACGAGGGCGCGTGGAAGCTCACCGCGAGTGGCTTGAAAAAGCAGAAGTCGCTGTTTTTCCATAATCTGCTAGCGCCCGGGCAGGACAAGCTGTGGGCGGGAGAAACCACTGCTGACGCGGCCGTGCGCTATTGGAGGGCGGTGGCCGACGCCGTCGAGCAGTTTGCGCCTGGGCCTAGGGCCGCCAGCCTCGCCGAGGAAGAGCCGTTCGACCCCTGGTTTGCACAAGACGAGCGGCCCGAACCGGCGGGGTCCACCGACCTCACGGTGACACTCGCCCCGCTGGGCCGGGCGCGGCCAGAGATGTCATCACGCTGACGCCGCGGAGCACGCGGCACTTTCCGTTCCGACCTGAGGCGGGGATGCAACGCAAGATTACTTCCTTGTACCTGCACGGCTTCCCCTTAGCCTTCCTCGGAGCAGGGGGGAGGCGGATTCCCTTCCGGCTCGCGGCTCAGGACGAGCTGCGGAGGCTGCGCCTGTCGCAGATGGACTGCCCCCCGAGGAGCACGAACTGCGCTTCGAACGCTGCGCCGCGCTGGAGGAGCTCGTGTTTACGCGGAAAGCGCCGGCGGCGACCGCTACACTCGCCTTCAACTGGTGCCGCAACCTCCGCGTCATCGATACCTCCACTGGCGGCAGCGGCCCGCAGCCCGTCTCGATTACGCTGCTAGGGGACTACAGATCGCTCCTGCTCAGGCCCGGCCCCGGAGACCTGCGGTTGATGACGCTGCATCCCTGCGACCTACTGGGACTGGCCTTGCGCGGACCGCCAGTGGGGGGTACAGCCCAGCTAGAACTTCGGTGCGGGCACGCCTTCGCCTCCTTGGTCTGGTACGGTCTGCGAGAAGCAACCAGTGATGTCAGCACTACTGTTAAGGACAGTGAGGTCCTGGATCTGCTGTCGTGGCCGGACCTCCGGTGGGCGCGGGGCTCTTTCTCGCTAACAGCAGACCTTCCTAAAAAGGACGGGAGGTTTGAAGATGCTAGCACCTATGATGATGTTAGGCCTCCCCCGCGGTTCGAGGTCGAGCTGCCCGCACTGGATAGCTGTGCCAAAGACTTGCAACTGAAGCTCGTAGGCTGTCAGTACCTGCGAAACTTCAAACTACCGGCGCTGCGGCAGGTGGGCCAGGACCTAATCCTGACACTCAGGCACTGCTTCGACCTCCAGGCCTTCGGGCTGCCCAAGCTGGCCTCCGTCGGTGGACGCCTGGGGCTAACACTGGATGCAGCGCGCAGTGGGGCCGACGGTGGTGGCGTGTTGGCCGCCGTAGTTTTGGAAGCACTCCGCGCATGTGGCTCAGTCTACCTGTACATCAGCCGGGCCAGGAATTGACCAACCTTGGACTGCCGGAGCTCTACCAGGCGGGCAACGTCGACATACGGTTAGAGCAATGCAGGCGCTTGCCCACTGTGTCTCTGCCAGCGCTCTGCCGCGCAAAGAGTGTCCAGATAACTCTTACAGATTGCAAGGGCTTCAGCAAGGTGTCCCTGCCACTGCTAGCGCTGCCGGCAGCGGAAGAGCAGAACGCTTACCCTGCCCTCACAGTCACGGCCTCAGGATGCGCCGGTCTCGAGGAGCTGGAAGCACCCGTGCTACAGATGGCCAAGCTGATCAAGATCGAGATAGGCGGCGTCGCCCTGCCGTCGGTGGACCTGTCCAGCCTGCGTGAATGCAAAGAGACGCTGACCCTGACGTACGTAGGTCCTGCGCAAAGGCAGCGGGACTGCTTCTCCCCTCCAGCGGCCAGGCTGGCACTCGATAACTTGTCACGGGTGGGGGGGCTGGCGAAGTTCAGCCTTGAGCGCAATCAAGGCCTCCAGGAGCTCGGGTGGCCCAGTCTGACTGACGTGGCCGAGCTCGACGTCGAATGTGCAGATTGTAGCCAGCTGCGCCTAGTCAGTCTGCCGGCCCTGGTGGCAGGCCAGACGAGTCTCTCTCTAGACTTCCGGCAGTGTCCACAGCTAGCCAAGCTGCAGGTGCCGCTGTTGCGGACGGCCGCGAACAATACCTACGTCAGGCTGTGGGGCTGCGACGCTGTTACTGAACTCTCCTTCCCAAGCCTGGTTGGCCAGCAGGGGCCGCCCGCTGAAGACTATGCCAAAGACGTACACCACGAGTTCGTCCTCGATGCCAGAGAGTGCAAGGAACTAGGGAAGCTGGCTTTACCAATGCTGCAGACAGTGAGCACCGACCTGCGTGTCTCCGTCAGTGGTTGCCAGAGGCTCGAGGACTGCAAACTGCCTAGTCTGACACTCTGCCCCAGGGTCGAATTCGTCTTTAAGGAGTGCCCAAGCTTACAAAGCTTTAGTGCGCCCCCGCTGTCCGGCCGCGGTGCAACATCGGCCCTGCTGCTCAAGTTCAGCGGCTGTGTTACGTTCAGCGACCTTGCCCTGCCAAAGGGGCTAGCCGCAGGCACGTTCGAACTCAGTCTCACGGAGTGCCCCAGGCTCCAAAAAGTGGAGCTGCCGCCTGGCCTGGCCTGCCATGTCGTAGATATTACCGTGAAAAAGTGTGAGTCGTTCCAGAGCCTCAGCGTCCCTGGCGCTTGGGAAGAGGGCGAGGCCCTGAGGCTACTTTTCCAGGATTTTGCAGCGTTCGGCAGCCACGTTTTACCCCCAGGGGCGGGGGTCCAATACATGACGCTCGTGGTCGAGGACTGCACACAAGTGGAGGAGCTGATTCTACCTCACTGGCCGGCCTGCAAATCGCTCGCGCTCCGAATCGAGCGCTGTACTTCTCTCCGGAGCATACGCCTCCCCGTTCGCGAGCAGGGACCGCAGTTGCAAATGTCGCTGATTCTGCAAGAATGCCCCCAACTGGCGGTGCTGGAGAACGAGCCGAGTACTTATGAGTGGAAGACGGTGAAGGGCTGTGCCCTACGCCCTGACTAGACGTTACAGCACGCAGACTGGCAGAGCTTGGCCTCGGGAATCACGCTGGTTCTGAGAGCAACTACTAAACGAGCTAGCGGTGGATGAGTCCAAGCGGGTCGACACGTTTTTATTAAAAAGAGCGGGTGAGCGACACCCCTGCCAGACAAGCCACCCCGCAGGCGAAAGCCGTTCGGGGCTGCGGCGATTGGCCAGCATTTCTGAGCGTACATACTGAACCGAGAGGTGTGACAACACGCACGTTGTCTGTCAAGAGACACTGGCGTAACAAGCAGCACAGGGAGAGAGAGACAGGGGGGTGCTGCCTCTTGTAGAAAGTGGAAGGCTTATTTCAGGTTCGCTCGTCTCGGGCTTAGTCCAGGAAGGAAGGCGTCCCCCCCCAGCCACCAGGGGCTGGCGCCGCCTCCTCCCTCGCCTCCGCTAGCACGGACTACCTGAGAGCCCCCCTCCCCCGGGGGGGGGGGGGTGGATTTCGCGTCTTCTCTCCCGCCTCCTCCCTCCCCCCCGGCCGGGCTAGGGCGAGCCATCCCCCCCCTCCCCACCCGCGCCAAGGTGTCACGCTAGGACGCAAAGGGTGGAGCCTAGAGCAGCCCCATGGCTACCATGAGGCAGCGGGTTGCCGGGGGGGGCGGCCCCCAGGCGCACCCCGGCCGGATTGGCCCCCCCCCGTTGACGGGGAGTTGCTTTGCTTCCTCGGTGGCACCGACCGCCTGGCTGCTTGCTGCCTTGCCCCGGGCAGCTTGGTGGCAGAGCGAGAGCAGTGCACACGGCAGGCCTGGCCCTCCGACCGACAGCTCCGAGAGGACCTGGCTGCCGTTGAGGGCGCTACCGACCGCACACCCGCCGAGCGAGTGTACCTAGCAGCGCTGCGGCTAGCCGTCCAAACCTGGCCGGCCCCGCCCACCGCAGCTTCTTCTTCGCGAGAGCTGTCGGCCCTGGCCGACCAACTCAGCCGTTCCTTGGCCACCAGTTGGCATACGCGGGCTCAGCGCACCGCGGTGCGCCGCTGCCTTTACCACCTACGGGCCAGGTCAAGCTCGGGCCAGGCAGAAAAGACCCTGTACACCTACTTATGCCGCGCAGCGCAGCGACGAAACCACCTGTGCTGGCCAGGCTACTTGGACCGGCTGTGCCAGTTCTGGCAAGCACCGGCAGGGCTGAGCCCCGGCAGCCCGGAGGCCTGCCTGCGGGTAGGCGAACTGTTCTACGAGCTTTACAAGCGCCGGGGCAGTGTTGTTCCCACCCCGGCGGTGGCCCTGACGGTCTGCAAGCTGGCCCTGGCCTATTGTCTGCCCGACCTGGGCCCCTTCGATTGGCCGCGCGGGGATCAGTGGGAAGGGAGCGCCGCGCGGCGGGTCTTGCAAGGTCTGTTTCTGGACCAGCCGGAGGGCAGCAACGACGGAGCCTGTCGCGTTTGGTCGTACAGCCTGGTGCTGCGGCTAGCCCAGCACTGGCTGGTTCCGCTCGGCGACCAGCCTGAGCCTAGCGACCCCCGGGTTCTCAACCTGCGGCCCCCGTCGTCGTCGGAGGCTGAGAGTGCTGACCGGCCGATGCGGGCGCTGTACACTAGCAAGTCGGAGCGGGGCCACGCCCCGCCTGACCGTGCCCCTAGCTCGCCGAGCCCACCGCCTGACCGTGCCACTAGCTCGCCGTGCCCACTGCCTGACCGTGCCCCTAGCTCGCCGAGCCCACCGCCGGTGGTCTGCCGCCTGTACGAGCAGACGCGCCAGTGGCAGCAGTATCAGGCGGGCCCGCAGGAGACTACCCTTCGCCGAGACCTGGGGATTGCCCGGGCTCTGCAGTTGTTCCCGGAAGAGATACGCCGTGAGCTAGGGGTGGCGGTCTTTTATTTGCCGCGCACCACCCAAGTGCCCAACACGTTCTTCTTCTCCGGGCCGGGACTGCACAACCCCGACTTGCGGCGCCTCCTGCCCCGACGCTTGTGCCTCCAAGGCGCCGGCGTCGCGCCAGCAGAGAGCAATGCTCGGGTGCTAGAGGAAACAGAGCTGATGTACCCCTGCCGGGGCCTGGCGCAGGTCGACATGGTACCCACCGAGGTGAACGGGCGCCTGGGCTACGGTGCGCCGCTGCCGTACGCGTGGGACCACCCCACCTCACGGCAGTACCGGCTGGTCGTGCAGAGGCGGTTCGCCCCGCTGCGCAAACTATGCAAAGAGTGGTCACGGCGGGAGCTTGGCGCCAGAGTACAGTGCGATTACCGGCCGCCGTACGAGGTAGACGAAAAGCTTCCGACCAGGGTCGACCGGCTGGGCTGGACCCTAGAGCAGATAGGTTGGGACCGCGCGTTTCGGCCGGGCGAAGAGCGCAGTGACCGCCACCTGCTAACCTGGCGGAGCCTGCTCGTGGGCGCCCTGGGCTTGCTAGATCCACGCCTGAACCCCGTGCTGGCCCTAGGGAACGGAGACAAATATTACTACTCTTTCTTTGGCGGCCAGCGGGACGTGGGAGTGGGGCCCCGCGCCCTGTCACGCGCGCTAATGAGGTTCCTGACCACGGCGGCGATGCTGTCCGAACTGGATCGCACCTTCCGGCCCCTGCACCAGGTTTCCCCCCTGCTGCTCAAAGTCAGCCAAGAAACCGTGGAGTACTACCTCGACGGAGCCCAGGTCACGCCAAGCCAGGCGTGCCTCTGTGCCGACAAGTCGCCGGACAAGTCGCCGGGCCGGGTCTTGGTGGTGGCCGGCGGTAGCCACGTGTTTGTGCTGCACCGGCCGGCAGCCCGTACCGAGCTGAAGCTGTACGACTCCCTGGCCAGCGCCCGGCATAATAACGTGCTGATACAACACCTGCGGCACGGGCTGCAAAAGAGTTCCGAGCTAGCCTCGGTGCTAGGCGTGGAACCTTCGGCGACGATCGAGGCCCCCCGGCTGTCCTTCCGGCAGGGCCTGGACCCGGACTGCGGCTTGCAGGCGCTGTTGCTGGCGGCCCGGCTGGCGTACGAGGGGCCGGGCGCGGTCAGTGCCAAGTGCTCAGATGCGTGGTTGCTGCTGGCTTCAGCGTTGGGCCTGCGGTGGGTGCTCCAGGACTTCCAGCA
This sequence comes from Paulinella micropora, assembly GCA_019918135.1. NCBI lineage: Eukaryota > Cercozoa > Imbricatea > Euglyphida > Paulinellidae > Paulinella > Paulinella micropora. The sequence goes on from WBZZ01000470.1 coordinate 60,792, forward strand.
AGCTACGCAGCTCTTCCTGCCTTTCAAGCGTGGCCCGCGGTTTCAGGTGCCCGTCAAACTTGAGCTGTAGGCCCGGGGGGGCCGAGCTGGAGGTGGCTCAGAGCCGAGAGAGAGGGAGGGCTCCCCCCGGGCCAAAGACGGGAGCCGCGGCGTGCCGGCGGGCGTGCGGAGGGGGGGGGGGGGGGGGGAAAGCACCGTACAGCAAGCGGAAGGGTGAGAAGAAAACAAGGCGGACTTTTTGAGCGCTTTTATTACAATTACTTGTTATTGGGGCCAGGGGGGCGTGCCGGCGGGCACGCCGGTAGGCGGGCCGGCCGCGGGCTCCGGCGTGGCGCGGTACAGCAGGCCCGCCGCGTCCAGCGTGTGCGCGGCCTTGAGCAGCACAAAGGTGTGCGAGACCGGGGTCAGGCCGGGGTGCTGCCCCGGCGGCACGGCCGCGCACGAACGCGTCAGGCACACCGCCTGGCCGGACTGGTCCCGGAAGCCGAAGCGCCGGCAGCGGTTGCAGACGACGTCGAGGCGGCCGTCCGAGGTGCGCAGCACTTGCTTGAGCACCGAGCGCGACGCGCCCCCCTGGACCAGGGCGTCCACCAACATGTTGTCGCACTTGCTCGCCCCGTTCGTGCGCGTCGACTTGGTGCCCTGGTGCGTCAGCGGGTCTGTGGGCCCGCGGTGCCTGGACTTGAACTGGCCCTCGCTGGTCTTCTCTTGCTTGTTGTAGTACTGCAGGCCGACCATGGTCGGGTTGTCGGCGCCGTCCTGTTCCATGCACGCCGGGTTGTACAGGCGCTGGCCGGACAGCAGGTGCAGCTCGCGCAGGTAGGCCTGCCACGGCCGCAGCTGCTCGGCCCGCGGCGGCCGGCCGGGGCCCGGCGCCAGCGAGTCCAGGTAGTCCTGCCGGGTGCGGCCCAGCGGGCCCGGCCACCCGGCGCCCGGGGGCCCGGGGTCGGCGAGCGGCACCAGCGCGCGGAACCAGCCCGCCTCGGCCGGGTGCCAGCCGTGGCGCCCGAGCGGGGTGAGGGCCAGCGCGCGCTCGGCCGGCCCGGGCGGCTGGGGGGCGGGCTCGCCCAGCGTGTGCGCGAGCCAGGCCTCCTCGCTCCGCACCCACGCCGCCAGGGCTAGCGGCGACTGGCAGCGGCCGTCGGGGGAGTGGAAGTGGGCGCGCTGGGGGTCGGCCGGGCACGCCCGGCGCGCGTCCGCGGGGCCCGCCAGGTCGGACGCCTCGGTGGCCAGGCGCAGGACCTTGCACAGAGCCGCGAGGGCCGGCCAGGTCGTAGCACCCGCCAGGCGCAGCCAGTGCTGGACGCAGCGCCGGAACAGCTGGGGCGGGTCGGAGCGCACCGAGGCCTCCAGCACCCACCAGAACTCGGCCCGCCACAGCGCCTGCCGGGGCCGGCCCTCGAGGGCCGTGTGGCGCAGCGTCTCCTGCGCCCAGGGCCAGACGTCGGCGACGGAGCCGCCGGTGACCGGGTGCCGGAGCTCGCGGCCGTGCCGCAGCACGAGCAGCGAGTGCAGCCCCGTCACGGCGTCGCTCACGGTCTTGCGGAACAGCTGCGCCGGGTTGACGAGCAGCTCGGGCCTCTCCCCGGTCGGCAGGTACGGCATGTCGTAGTCGGGCAGCACGGCGCACACGGTGCTCTTCTGGCCCGACGCATTCGAGATCTTGTCCCCGTACTGCAGGGGCGCCGCCCGCACCGTGGCGACCCGCACCACGGCCGCGCGCCCGGCGCCCGTGCCGTCGCCGCCGCTGCTGCCGCTGCTGCTGTCACTGCTGCCGCCGCCGCCGCCGCTGCCGCCGCCGCTGTCACTGCTGCCGCCGCCGCCGCTGCCGCGCAGCCCCGCGAAGTCGGCCGGGCCCGGGTCGAGCCAGCAGCGGCCCCCGGCGTCCAGGGGGCACACGCTCGTCTCAGCCACCCGGCCGTCCAGGGCCGCGGTCGTCTGCTGCAGCACGCCCTCCTGGTCCGGCGCGGCCGCGCCTACGGCGGCCGCGCCTACGGCGCCCCAGCGCAGGGCGTCGAGCACGGGGCCCCCGCGGTCACAGGACAGCGAGCGCAGGAGAGGGTCGCCGCGGACGACGGCCGAGCCCGACATACATACATAGATACATGCATACGTATGTCATACATACATACTAATACATACATACATACATACATACATACATACATACATACATATACATGCATGCATGTGCATGCATGCATGCATGCATACATACATACATACATACATACAATACATACATAAATACATACATACATACATAATTCATACATACATACATACATACATACAGACATACATACAGACAGACAGACAGACATACATACATGCATACATACATGCATACATACATACGCACATATACAAATACAGGAAGGAGAAAAGAGAAACTGAAAGAAGAAATATCAGGAAGGAAGGAAAGAAGGAAGGAAGGAAAGAAGGAAGGAAGGAATGATAGAAGGAAAGAAGGAAGGAAGGAAGGAAGCAAGAAAGCAGGAGCAAGGAAGCAGGCAAGCAAGCAAGAAAGCAAGAAAGACAGACATGCAAGCAAGCAAGAAAGCAAGCAAGAGCAAGCAAGAGCAAGCGCAAGCAAGAGCAAGAAGAGCAAGCAAGAGCAAGCAGAAGCAGAGAAGCCAATGAAAAGACTCACATACATACATACATACATATATACATACATCCATCCATCCATACATACATACATACATACATACATATGTATGTATATACATACATACGTACATATGTACATACATATACATGCATGCATACATACATACATACATACATACATACATACAATACATACGTACATACATACATACAAGTACTCATACATACATACGTGCATATGTACATACAACCTACCTACCTACCTACCTACCTACCCACCCATGTATATTTGTGCATTTATGTACTTACAATTTTGTGCATGTCCGCCCATACTTGTTTTCAATAAAGTGTACACACTATGTATGAGAGTCTTGTATGTATACATCATGTATGAATGTCATGGTATGTAAATCGATAATGCATTATGCCATATCTGTATGTGTAATCTAGCATGTACAAGTTGATAAATTATATATTAGTATTTGCATAATGTTTATACACAGTACATAGTAAATACACAGTGTAGAACACGTATGCGCATTCAAGATCGAATTTACAGAAACAATTAGACATTTGCGGAAACTGGGCACAGGAGAATAATGGGGAATTTAATCAAGATAAGTCTTATATAGTTATTTTAAAACAGAAGAGACTGATTGAAAATCAGGAGAGTTTCACTTGGACTCTGTCTGGAAATCCTGTTGCGTTAACAAATCATATAAGTATTTGGGTGTTATTTTTGAAAGTGAATTATCTTGGAAACTTATGTGTGATGATAGAATTAAGAAAGCTAAACAGAATTTAAACGTTGTGTTAGCTATGGGAGTTCGAAGAGGTATTGCGCCAAAAATTGCTATGCAGTTGATTTCAAGCTCAGTATTTCAGTCCATGGACTGGGGAAGTGAGTTTTGGCATCCTGAATTTTATTGGAAGGATGGAGATAAGATTAACCATTGCGTTGCCAGGAAAGTTTTGAGAGTGCCCAAAGATTACCCAAGCTTAGCGTGCCAAGGTGAATTGGGATTATGGTCTTGTATTGGAAGAGGTGATTATAGAAGATTATCCTTTGCGCTCTATACTACTCTTAAAAGAAGATAGTTTTTTAATTAGTATGTTTAAGATAAGTTGTTTTAACACTATTAGTGGTTTTTGTAATAATTGGGTCACCAGACTTTTCATAGATATTAAGAGATTTCCCCCCAAAACAGATATTCAGAATTCTCTCACGTTCATCAAAAATTCAACTACAGTCAGACTAAAAAGTTGTTCAGGAGTGTGAACAAAGTTATTGGAGAGAGAAACTACGCGCTTCTCAGTTGTCTTTTTATAAGTTAGTAAAGAAGGATTTGAAAATGGAGTTCTATCTGGAAGGAGGCAATTATGAAGGAGGTAGGAGATTGATCTCTCTTGGTAGAGCTAAGATTTGGAATCACTAATCGAGGATTTGGTACTCCAGTCAATGTCATTTGTGATGTTTGTAACATAAAATACATTATGAGACTCATGTGCTTCAAGATTGCAATCCATGTGCGTCTTTCTTGCCTAATCTGCAGCAAAATATTTAGGGTCTTTTATGTGATGGAATGGCCCTATCAATAATGATCAATGGAAAAAATTATTACATTCAAATGCATAAGTTACCTCTTCCTTTATCAATGCTATGAGGTTTTTTCTGAGAGATCTTTGTAAGAAAATTGAAGGACTAACCAGGAGTCATGCTTCTGGTTTGTCTGTAGGATTATAGCCTCCGCCAAGGGGACTGCTATCCTTATCAATACTACTACTACTACTACTACTACTACTACTACTACTACTACCACTACTACTACCACTACTACTACTACTACTACTTACTACTACTACTACTACGACTACTACTACTACTACTACGACTACTACTACGACTACTACTACTACTACTACTACTACTACTACTACTACTACTACTACTACTTACTACTACATATATACAGACAGACACATAATACAATGCATGAATTTGCTAATAACACAATGTCACCAATACATAATCAACAAGACATATGTAGAGGCGAAACTAGATTGCCCTGATCTAATGTTCCTACTGAGATTCCTGTATTCGAGTTCCGTAACTTGCCAACCAGGTCAGTAGTATGTAGACAATAAAGTAAAAGGAGAGAGAGGGCAACCCTGTCTAACTCCTCTCTCTGCGACAAACCAATCAGAGACACCCCATCATGGATGTCCACTCTATTTTGAACAGAACTATACAAACCTTTCAAAGCACTTAAGAAAAACGGGGAGACCCCTAATTTTTTCCATTTTCTCCCACAATAAATCCCTTTCCACTGAATTAAAAGCTTCGAAACATCTAAGAAGGCAGAAAAACTGGACCTTTGTGATTAGCAATTAATTCATGAAGGAGAAAAATCTAGTGTTGTTCCCCCCCTACCTCTTCTAGCACCTCCTTGTTCCATTGGTAAAATATTATTGCTTGTCACCCAATCTGTTGCCACTTTGTGGTTTATTCTACAATGCAACAAAAAACCCACAAAAATCTGGCGAGGTGGCACACCACATTTTTTCACGCTGGCCGGCCGGTCCATAACATTTTTTCAGAAATCTGACCAAGATCAGACTGTTGATGGGTGCGTTACTGCATAAGGAGGCATGGAAGAGATGGATTCCTACCAAGGATCACTCTGTCCTTAAATCACTTAGTAACGCACCACCGGTCGGCAACAAAGCAGGTGTTGACCAATATGTGGAGAACTATAATTTTCTCAGATCTGCTTCTGAATTGGTGGCCTTTATCACTCATGCTCAAAAGCTGGTGATATCTGAGAAGAAGAAGGCGAAAGAGAATGAGGAGTTCGAGAAGACGATTAGACTGGAAAGAATGAAAGCAAAAGTGAGTGGTGCAAAGAAACACCCTCCGACATATTTGACCCCACCAGCTCCTGCCCCACCAGCCCCTGCACCCCCGGGCTCAACTACGGTGGTGGTCACAAACACGGAGAAGAAGGACAGACAAAACATCATAAATGCCTTCAAGGGGAAGAAAGGAGGAGTGGCAAGTCTCATGCTATATGCCAAGACGAGCTCAGACAAAGACTCTGATGCTTCGCTTTTGAGCAAGCTCAAAGAGATCAATGCCTGCATGAAGGCTTTTCCTTGCGACGAAACGCAGGAATACGAGGCCCTTGTTACTGTTTTTGACCAATCTCTAGTCTCGGAGGGATTTGATCTGACACAGTACAAGTTTTTGAGAAAGAAGGAGGAGATTAAGAGAAACAATGCAACAGGCCTAGACGCTCAGTGTGAACTGGCGGTGGCCACACTCATTTCATATTTTCAATCTCATGGATACCAGCATCTCTGCACTGGTACTCTCATAGGATTTGAAATCTTTGAGATAGTGGCGATGAGTTTGAGGAGTGCTGTTGGCTTGGCAGCGACCCTTACGGAGGTAGTTTCCTCCTATGGGCTATTCTATGGCCGCAAGTCGATCATCCTCTATTTCTTTTCGGCGTTACACACAGTTAACCCGAGTAAGCTTACTCAGCTCATACAACAATGCTCGGCGTTTAGCTCAGTGAAGTCCAAGAACTTCCTCGAGACACACGTGTTCGAAAATACG